>JAOYRS010000014.1:9107500-9332500 GCA_032432895.1 Dryadula phaetusa | reverse complement strand
TATGTCGAAGACCTTATCTACATTGTGCCATTTGCGTCCCATTCATTTAGTCTCAGCTATGATCAAACGCGATTCGCTAAATATATAGGCACTCTGTGGAATTAGACCAAATTACTACGTTACATTAGCCCGGTTGACGACGCTCAGTCGTTTTGCTTCATTGCTATCTAATTATAGAATGATTATTTGATATGTCACGTCTATTACACCAGCGATCCGCCATTATTTTGGGTGATATACATATAGACATACAATATATTGTATGACTAGCTCCATCCCGCGGTTTCAATCGTGTTTTAACTAAATATAAGCTAACTAGTTACGAATAGATTGGCTTGTATAAGAAGGGATGAAAATAATAAAAAAAAATACAATTTTTTTCATATGGTTTTTTTTGGCAATAAGGTATATTTATATATTTTTTCCACTCCTGATGAACATTTAAGAATCTAAAACTTTTATGTTTTTATTATAAATAAACACTATCGTGTCTCAGTCGGATTGCATCTTACTCTTAATACGATTGCAGGTTCGATCGTCTCCGAATTGTTATATTAAAATCGTTTTAAATTGCCCACTCTGATAAGACAAAACACGGCGTTAAGTTTCAACAGTCTGTGCGTACTTTATATAGGAAACTGTGAAACTCCTTTTTTTCTATTTTATATAATTATCTAAAAGTAATAAATTTCATAGGCAACTTCTCACTTTATTCCGCTTAAGGAGGTAAAGATAACCTAGTGTCAAGTCACTTCATGACGAACTCAACGCAATGTCTTATAATAGCAGAGAAATGAAAATAAATCCATACTAATAAATAAAATTAAAGTATCTTTTTGTCCGCAAACCTCTGAATAAGCTAGATCCATTTTAACAGTACCTTTACTAGTAGATATTTGATCTAATAAGGAAAAATCTAGTATTTATTTTGAAGAATTATAAATTAAAGATCTAGGGATGTTCCATATGACGTGTATGAATTAAAAATTTAAAATTTTAAATATATCGTTCCGCCAAGTAAGATTAGAACCAACTACCAATCATTTTACAATCAGACGCTGTTCCACTGCGTCATGATGACCTTCGCCGTCATATTAATTTAATATAGTAAGCTACATTTATTTCAAATTTCTGTTACAAATATAACATTATATTTATTTTAGCTTCACGCTTTCCGCCGAGAACTAGAAACTAGAATTAGAAACATTGCATGTTGAGTGGCGGAACTCAACATCGAGTTTTACAGAACGAGGAAGTGAAAATAATTTAAATATAATCACTTTCCCGAGTGGAAATCGAACCCTCAACCGATCGTGCACCACTGCGCCAACTATAATTTTAACAAGGTTAAATAATAATAAGATCTTTGATATTCGCAATTTTTACACATTTTAAATGAAATTCGCAATTTTTACACATTTTAAATGACATCTGACGTTTTGAACACTACAGTAGTCCGTGGTCACATCACTGTAGAGTGTTCAAAACGTCTGGTGTCCAAAAATGTAATGTTTCGATTACCAAAATATACGCGATTAATCCGGTCAAAATAGTTTCATTTTAAAAAGGTTAAATAATGTTAAATAAATAAAACTTGGTAACCATTCAGTACTGCTATCTCCGGACCTCTATATTTTATTCAGAGGTTTGCTCTTACATTTGGTTTTTGATGGCATTCCCCTGTTACACTAAGCGTTGCGTGTTCCTTTTCTTGTTTGAGTATTTGAGTTTAGAAGAAGGGTAAATTTTCAACTGACGTACGAATCTTTGCTATTTCTTACTTAATAATTATTATTTAGATGTTTCTATTTATTTAGTTTCATTGACAAAAGAAAGGATGAGAAACTTTTAATTTTAAAATCGATCTTTATCTAAACTCTTGTTTTTAAAACGTTTGCCAATAAAATTAAGAACAAAGAAGATTTTTTTTAACTTTACACTTTTATCCCGCATAGCAGGGTAGACAGGAAGTACTTAGTGATAAGACACTCCGTATTTCTCTTTCCACCGAATTCAAGAAATTGCGTGTTGAGTGATGGAATTCAACGCCGCACCATTGTCTTTTTTTACCAAAGCGAGGAAGTGAATATAATTTAAATAACTCCGAGTGGGGATAAAGCCCACAACCGATCGAGTTTACATTCAGACGCTGTCCCACTGCGCCACGATCGGCCTAAAACTTAGAGGAACTTATTTGGTATAATACAAATTTGAAGAAGGTAGAGAAACTGTAACAAATTTCGAGAGAAATTGGAAAGATAAATAAACAATACATTAAATTATTGGAAATGCATTTATCTTAATAATAATAACCATAAAAATTAAACAACTACCCCAGAAACTTTATCAAATAACTAATAAATTAATCAAATAACTAATAAAACTAGATCTCTTTTTTATTGTGGGCACAGGAGAAATATAGAGAAAAGAGTGAATTTCTCTTCCACCATTTGGCACTGACTCTGTCTCATCAATATTATCTAATTACAAAGAAGTAGCCGTGGGTCTTCACTCACGGTTTTTTGGTCTCTAAGAAACATCTAAACTTCATAATATTATGATTTTAGAGGTCCCAGGAATGTGTGGTCCAGTGGCTGAATTTTATGCGTTATGAGATGTTAGTGAACGAATCGACTTTTTTACTGTCGCTATGAAGTGTTAAAATTATTAGTGAGTTTGGACTCATTCAAATAGATTTGCTCTTTTCGTATAGAACCAACTGGAACTACTCACAATAAAACATTATACATATTTATACGTGGAAAAATGAGCCTTGCAGAAATATTTGCTTCCCTCCCGCCATGATATAGGAGGTACAAATATATCTTCAGATATTTTTCAATAATTAATACCCATTTTTCACAATAATTTATACCAATTTTCTACCCATAAAAATGTAAAAAAAATTTGGAATATTTAAAAGTATGCTCACTGTCAGTATTCCAAATTAATAAAATGCCCAACAATTCCTAAGGTTTAATGTCACATTTTTAATTTTATATTCACATAATCAAAGCTACATCAAAAACAAACAAGGTCACTTACCAATTCAAAATAATAACAATGAAGATTTTACATATGGTAATTGATAACAACGGTTGCATTTTAAATGAAACTATTCTAAACGGATTAATCGCGTATATTTTGATATTCAGAAATATATTTTTGGATACCTAACGTTTCTAACAGTCGGTGGTCACAGGTACTGTAAAGTGTTCGAAACGTCAAGTTTCCAAAAATGTATTTTCGAATTCCAAAATATACCATTTAAAATGTGTAAAAATCGCGAAAATCAAAGATCTTATTAACGATCGCATTTTCAACGAAAAAGTATTCAAATCTTTTTTTCTTCATGCTGGTAGTCGCAATATTGAGATGGCGTTCTTTCTGTAATACTTGAGTACTTAATTTGTCTTGTTACAATGTATTTACGGCAAAAAATAAAGGTAGCCACTTATAAGTATTTAAATAACGAAGTATTCCAAATTACCTGCAGTATCCCAAATATGCTGCACTTCCTCTACTACAACTTATTTTCAACGAGTACATTATTAATGTGGTAATAGGAATCAGAAAAAAATGTATGTTATTTTATCTTAATATTATATTATTTTTAATATAAGGATGTTAAGAAACGTCACTACAAGAAATTATTTTTTTAAAATAATATTATCGATAACTAAACTCGGAATCAATATATATATATATACCAGTATGTCGGTGGGAGCCATTATAGAATTGCATAATTTTGAGTTATTATGAAAAAATTATATATTTTACTTCTTTGATTTTTGCAATATTTACACACTGTAAATAAAACAATTTTAAATGGATTAATCACGTGTAGTTTGGTATTTGGTTTACATCAATCCGTGGTCACAGGTAAACTGTGTCTATAACGTTTTGAAAATGCATTATTCGAAACGACTGATTTTCAATTATATATGTTCAAGTACCAAAATATACGCGATTAATCCATTTAAAACAGTTTCATATGAAATTGTTTTTTTCTTAGACATATAGGTAGCTAGCTTAGTTCTTTAAACTACATTGGTATCATTGATTACATTGAATTCCACCTAACTAATTGAAAAAGGAGCTTGTAATATTTATTTAATGTTTATCAAGAGAATACCCGATCTCTAGTAACACTTAGTTAGAAGACTATGTGAATAACTGAATACTGCAATAAAATTTCATTGTAATGCCACCTTTTGCGTAATGAAAATTCAGGTTAGTTGGGATTAATAATAACAATATTTCTTAGATTTACTGTAATTAGTATCTACATAGCCTCATGTAGGTAATTTGCTAAGCCTTTCGTAATATTATAATGAATAATTAAAATTTGAGGCCGGTTGTGGCGCAGTGGGAAAGTGTCGTACTGTAAACCGCAAGCTGTTGTGGGTTCGATTCCCACTAGGGCTCCCCCTATATTATATCTCCATATAATCATATATTTTATTTATTTCACTACCTCACTCTGGTAAGACGAAGTGCGACGTTGAGTTCCGCCGCTCAACACGCAATGTCTAGAATTTCGCAGAAAACGAAGTACCGAGTGTCTTGACACTAAACACTCACTGTCTACCCTACTATGTGAAATAAAAGCGGAAAGCTAACAAAATTAACACTTTATCCTACAGTATATTTATAATATTTGCAGCTAGCTAGATATAATAGCCAGAGCAAAAAATCAAATAACATTGTGTAAATAGTCAAAGAGAAGCTAGTGTCAAGACACTCCGTACTCCCCTTTCAAACTGAATTTAAGTGAAACTCTTTTAATTAAAAAAACACATTTTTGTCATACCAGATCGGAGAAATAAAAGCAAATACGATCATTTCTTCGAATGGGAATCAAACCCGTAGCCAGTCTCGATTATATTCACTATACAACGATGGCATCGAAAATATGTATTTCCATACAAAAACATACTAAGGCCATCAATATACATTTTATAATAATACATTAAAAGAATTGTAGTATAATAAATATGTATAGTATAAAAATAACAAATGTATTTAAATACGAAAAAAAAAATAAAAAATGTATTTTTTTTTTAATTTCAGCCGTGGACGCTTAAAAAAACAATATGCTTTTATCTCTGACGGTACAAAGGATTTCGCTTTTAATTTTAAATTAGTAATTGAATTTTCGTAAACTGTCTTGAGGACTTGATTACTTCTCGTCCCGAGAAAGCTAAAAATGCAATTAAAATTTAACTTAGCCCTGAAAGAATCAAATAAAGGCGCTCGTAAATGTTATAGTGGAGTGTTTACATGGCTGACCGTGCACAGTGGTCGTGGGTTCCAATACAGCTTCACGCTTTATCCCGTATAACAGGGTAGTTAGAGATGACGTAGTGTCAAGACACTACATATTGAGTGGCGAAGTCATCATATATTTAAAATACAATTTTAGATATAATCTTACCTCCAAGTGGGAATCGACCACACAACCAATAGCGTTTAAATTCGGACGCCGTGCCCACTGCGCAATATTGCCTGTAATGACACTAGCTGTAACAAAACGTATAAGAATTTCGATTCAGCCGGTAGTAGAGCGCATGCCTTAGCGGTCAGAATGCTTGCTTTTCCAAGAGGCGCGACTTCGAATCCGTGCGTTCAAATTTTTATTTAAGTAGCTTTGCGCTTTATCCTGCATAATAGGGTAATCAGTGTGACAGCGTGTGTCAAGACACTCTGTTGACTTTAAATCTGAAATCTGAATGAAGCTAAAAAATAAACGTACTATATTGCGTTTTGAATAGAAAATTAAAATTAAATTTTAAAAATAACCATTTCCCGAATGTAAATCTAACCCAAACCTATCGCATTTTACAGCCAAAAACTATTCCACTTTTAAGCTCTTTATAATCCAAAGTACGTAAATATTATAAAATGATTCCCTTACTTCATTATATTGTAGTACGAGTAATGGTTCGGGGTATTGCGGTCCCAATGTGGTGGGCTGAAGAAACTTTATGTCCACTCATTCGGTCGGGGACCAAAAGTTCATGACAAACTCGCTTCTAAATTATGACTTGTCACTTCCTGTTTGGATGTAAACTGAAATATGGGTCATATTAAATTTTAAGATGTAAATACTGAAAATCAATTTGGTTAGGAGTTTCATTGCACGTGGTTGTCGTAGGTTCGATTTTAATATACGATTTCAATACGCATGTCTCTTTCAATCAATAGTTATATTCAATTTTTTTAGCTTCACGCTTTTGTCCCGTATAACAAAGTAGACAGGAAGTACCTAGTGTCAAGACACTCCATACATTCAAGACATTGCGTATCGAGCGGTGGACCTTAACGCCGCACTTTGTCTTACCAGAACCAGAAAATAACAATAACTTAAATATAATCATTACCCGGAGTGGTCATTAAATCCACAAACGCAACCGCGTCTTACTATCAGACGCTGTCCCACTGCGCTACAACCGGCCTCATTTAAGGACGTGAATGATCAAAATTTATTCACCTTTTTAAAAAGGTTACAGTATTTAGTACAACAAAACCTACTGATGATTATGATGTCAAGTCTATTTTCAATTTTCGCATTTTACAAAATAAGGCCAGTCTGACTGTAACCGCGGCTCTATCTCCACTCGTTCTAGTAAGACAAAGTGCGTTGTGGGTCAGCGAGGGGAACTCAAGTTCCACCACCCAACACGCAATGTCCCGAATTCGGTGGAAAGTGAAGTACGGAGTGTCTTGACACTAGGTACTCTCTGCTTACCCTGCTATGCGAGATAAAAGCGTAAAGCTAAAAAAATAAACGAACTATAGATTAACTTCAGTTAACATTAAAAGTTTAAATGGCAATTTTTCAAATTCAACACATTATTAGGCTAATTCATGACATTAGACCTTCAAGTCTGATACAATAGTTACACTAGCAATAATCAAAAGAAATATATATTGCCATTCTTTTCTGATACATTAAGTCTACTTGTTCGTTTTTTCATCGCACAAAACACTCGTATACCAAAGGAAATATTATAAGAAAACTCAACAAAAGTCAGCCACGTACTTTCGCCACATTATGTCGTTTACGTGAGGCCTGTCGCATAAAACAGTCAAGCAAGAGAGGGACACTGATCCACTAGTAAATTACTCCAATATGGGTACTCACCCAACTTCCAAGGACATTCTCAGAGCAATAAATAAATGTTCTAAATGAGTGAACCGAAGGAAACCTTGGACGACCCCTTAATTGGTAAGACTAAAAGCACTTTTAAAATAGCCCAAATTAATATTCTCTCATCTTTTATTTTGTTTATAAGAAACTTTACTGGAAATGAATGGTCTAATTTTTTTTTGTAGGAACTCGTTGATGTATAATTTACATATTATATTTTGAAAAAATAATATTTTAAATAATGACAAAAGAAAATATATATTTTTTTAATTATAGAAAACAAGTTTGGCCTATTTTCTGTTTTTTTGCCACGCCAAAAATGCCACGCACAAAAGATATTTCCACTATAAAGTACAAAACAAGCTCATATTAAATAAAGCTCTAGATAGCTTTAAGGCAGCAGAAATTTAGACACCAATATAAAATTACTACCGCTACACTAGTTTTCGAAAAAAAAACTCACAGTACAAAAGGTTTAGTAGATATTTCAATATTCTTAAAGCAATGTATTATATACATTTTTAATACAAAATAATTTCTAAAAATATTTAATATACAAACATTAGCACGTTCAATGGAAGATCTGTTAGTGATCCTCTAAAACTTGTCGATAAATAGGTTTTTTATCTTCACGCTTTGATCCCGCATAGCAAGGTAGTCAGAAAGTACTTAGTGTCAAAACATTTCGTACTTCGCTTTCCGCCGAATTAGAGACACTGCATGTTCAGTGGTGGAACTCAACGTCGCAATTTGTCTTACCAGAGCGAAGAAGTAAAAAATAACTTTAACACAATCACTCCCCCGACTGGGAATCGAATTCACAACCGATCATGTTTACAGTCAAGTGTTGTCCCACTTCGCCATGATATAGATAGATATAGATAGCTATCTTTATATATAAATAAGAATTAGAACTTCCTTTCAATCATATTTAGTTTAGAGCCAATTATAATAAATGTCAGATTAGTTTGCACACTTGAAGACGTCACGAAGCGCGATGCTCCAGGGAATGGGAGAGGCTGAGAGGAGCACTTTGACCAAATGCAATTAAAAGTTAACCCCCAAAAACCGTACAAGTGGATAGAAGTTTTATTTATGTAAGAAATTGAGCCCGCAATATTTGTGGTTTGTAAAGAAAAATATGGAAGTTAAATATTTTTGGGGGATGAGAGATATTAAAGGGAACACGATACGTTTATGTTCAACGGCTTTTTCCTCGAATTGTAATTGCTGGAGTATGTACTGTTTGGCTTTTATATGGTGAATTCTTTTTGGACTTGTGAAAATATTTTTTAATAAATATAAATGTATTAAAAAAAATGAAGTTATTATGTATGTCAGTTTACGTTATAGTGAAATTACTAATATTTTAATTTAAAATTACTAAGATTGTTTCATTAAATCTTTGCGTACTCAACGCCACGCTTTGTGCACAAAGCGTGACTAGAACAGAAAATTTAAATATAAAATTCGTCCGAGTGGTAATCGAACCCACAACCTATAACGTTTACAGCCAAAAATTGTATTTTCTCAAACAGATCTTAACCTGTGACCGTCGAATACATTCTAACACATGCCATTGCTCTTCAACGATATCATTAAATTAAATAAACTAATATAAATTCATCACATAACGTCTAACAAAAACATCCTTATAGAGGTTGTTATAAAGAAATTTATTATATTTAGGTACACAAAATTTGACCCTTTTTTCTTTTACCGTCTTTAAAATACATTTTTGCTGATTAAACGTCATTTTCTTAAAGTAATTATGGTCTTTATGCATATATAATAAGAATTTATATGAATTGGCGTTTTTGTGGGTCAAATCTTGCATACTATGAGTAACTCTAACCCATATTTCAGGATCTGATTGAGTTTAAAATTAAAATACTAAAGTTTTGATACACTTTTATATAATCAGCATAGTTGCTCATGTAAAATGGCTGCCAAAACAAAATGGCTGATAACATATTTTTGTTTGTTATTTTATTTTAAGAATGTGTTTATTTTTTTATACATTTATATTGAATCTGTTTAGCGTATCACAGTCAGATGTGGTCTAACTGCGCCACGATGGCGCAGTGGAACAGCATCCGATTCGTGATCGGTTATGACTTCAATTCCCACTCAAGGGAATGATTTTATTTAAAATTTATTTTCATTCTTTTGCTCTGTTAAGATAAAGTTCGACATAGAGTTCTCCACTCCACACGCAACGTTTCAATTTCGGGCGGAACGCTATCAATAGAGTGTCATGACGGTATGTTGTTATTCACTACTCTGATATGCCTCATAAAGCGTGTATCTATTTTCTTTTCAAATTAACATTCCTGCAAACTTAATTTTTTTAGCTTTACGCTTTTACCCCGCATAGCAGGAGGGTAGACAGAAAGTACCTCTTTACGCCGAACTCGAGACTTTGCATGTTAAATGGCGGAACTCAACACCGCACTTTATCCTACCAAAGCGAAGAAGTGAAAATCATTTAAATATAACCACTCCTCCGAGTGGGAATGTAACCCACAACCGGTCGAGTTTACAGTCAAACGCTGTCCCACTGCACCACTTCCGATCTCATCGTATACCACTTCAACAAAACATATAAAGTAATTAACTATATAATAGTAAACAGTAGTTTAAATTCAATCATGATATAAGCTTAAATCTATGTAGGGTAGAGCCATGTCGGAGCACAAACGCAGTGTCTAATTGAAAGCAAACAGCCACTGGTGTAACAAAGGAGGTCGAGAATTACTAAACGTTTCAGGCTTGAGCACGATGTCCTTAGCCGTTATTTGTTTTCGTTACGTAGAATATTTAAATATTATTCATTTAAGAATTAAATTGTGAATAAAAAACATTAGTTGAAGCTTTTTATGAAAGGAATGTGAATAGTAAAGAAACAAGACACGTTTCATATTATCAATTTTACAATCAATTTGAAAATATCGAGGTTAATATATTTTACTTATTTGCCTTATATTTTATAATTTCACGTTTTCATGTCGCATAGCAGGGTAGACAGGAAGTGTCAAAACACTCCATACTCCACTTTCTGCCGAATTCAAAATATTGAGTGCTTTAAAAATTCTACGTAGCTTATAAATATAAACAATCATCATTAAAATCCTAAACATTTGGTTATGCTAGTCAGAGAACACAGATTCAATTTTTCATAAATTATCATACTATTCAAGATAAAATACTAGGTAGAGAGAGGAGCTTGGATAATTGAGGCCTCCACTTAGTGTGATTTTAATAGGTTTTAAGCCTGCATGTGGGTTACAAGTAGCGAGTATTGCTCTTACCTTCCCTCTCCAACACGTTGATACCACGCATGGTTATTCCTTGAAACCGACTTAATAATGTTTAATATTTTAAAATTGTATGATATTAATCTATAGTTACGTCCAATATATATAATGGAGGCTTTATGATTGATCTCATTGTGTAGCTTATAACTGCATAGCAAATTCAGCACAAAAACATCAACGTATTAGAGTTATTTCATCTATTACAGTACTTTCACAAGGAATTGCTTCAACCATTTAATTTTTACAAACTTTAACCTAAGCAGAAAAGTTTGAGGACATTTAATCAAGTGTCAAGACACTTTGTTGTTTACATCCCTCACCTAGCATATTGAGTGCCGGAACTCAACGCCGCATTTTATCTTAACCAGAACAACAAGCCTATCTATACAAAAACACAATAATATATATTCTGCCGTCTAATAAAACTACTTGAACAACACAAATAACAACCACACGTGAGTCCATTAACAGTTCGATAGAATCGCTTAAAGGGACCAAGAAATATTCAAGCAATAAAACCGCAATTACTAAGTGCTTCTAATAAAGCGTCTGGAAAAAAGGATCGGGGTTTTATGCTAACACCTTTTTAATGAAGATCGTTATTTAAGTACAAATTGAAATGAATGTATGGGAATTATAGGGGTTTAAACATGAATTATATATGTAGATATAAATAATGGTAGAAATACAGATATGAATGAGTTTTGGGGTGGTCTATTGCTTAGCTAGTTAAAACATAATGTAAATGTATGTTTTCTTAGACAAAGTGCGGCGTTGAGCTTGAATGTTTCGGTTTCGGTGGAAAGCGAAGTATTATAGATAAGATACTTTCTGTCTATCCTGCTATGCGGGATAAAAACGTGAAGCTAAAAAGATGTTTTTTAGCTTTACGCTGTGTACCCTAGCCAGAGAGAACCTAGTATCAAGACACTCCATTCTCCACTTTCCGCCTGAATTCGAGACGTTGCGTGTTGAGGCGGAACTCTACGTCGCGCTTCGTTCTTAAAATTAAAATATATGTTCATATAAAATAATATTTTTATTGCACTTCAAATATATATCATTTAGATTTTGGCTGAAATTAGTATGGAAAGTCAATGAGTTTTTACCACTTAGCAAAGTAGTCAGAGAGATACTAATTACAATGCACTTTGTTTTCAACTTTCCTCTCAAATTGGAGTAGCCGAACCACTTTTGTACTTTGAGTTACCTCAAAGTACAAAAGTGGTTCGGGGATGGTATAATAATTAAATATAACCTTTGCTCCATGTAAGAATCGAACCCACATCCTGTGCTATTTAAAATCAAATGCTAGAGAGCATTTACTGTGTAATATGGGGTGCAATGATGAGTACATAGTATCGTCCGTCCGTAAAGCCTTGAATCTTATAAGTAATTCTATTAACTCATCTTGGCGTCAACACAACCACGCCTCCATATCGAAACTGTGTGTGCTTCCTTAAGATATACATTTATGTATATAAGCAGTTAATTTTTCGCTTCTAAATAATAACGCTACTATTTGCAAGAAACCTATACGATAGTAAATAATTCCTACACAGTGTCCCAATAACAATAGTAACATATGTTTGAATAAGGCCGGTCGAGGCGCAGTGCAGAGGCTGTCACCTCTGACTGTAAAGGTGGGTTCGATCCCCACTCGGGGAAGTGATTATATTTATATTATTTTCACTTCCTCGCTCTGATAAGACAGTGTAGCGTTGAATTCTGCCAATCAACATGCAATGTCTAAAAATGTGAATTTGGCAGAAAGCAAAAGGAGTATCTTCACACCAAGTACCTCCTGTCTATGCTGCTATGCGGGATAAATTCAAAAAGACCACGCATATTTAAAAATAATTAGGTTTATTAAAAAGAAGCCAGTAGTAGCGCAGTAGGACAGCGTCTGAATATACGTACGATCGGCTGTGGGTTCGATTTCCACTCGGGGAAGTGATTATAAATAAATTATTCTGACGTCTTAGCTCTGGTAAGACAAAGTACGGCGATAAATAACATAAGCCACTCAAAATGCAATGTCTCGAATACGGCGGAAAACGAAATATGGAGTGTCTTAACACTAGTTACTTACCCTATCCGGATGTGAGGGATAAAAGCGTGAAGCTAAAAAAAAAATCCAAATATTAAAGTAAATTATCATCTATCATAATATCAAGGAAATACTGATAACATCAAGGAACGTCCAAGGATGCCTTAAAACGATTTCGTCATCTATTGCCAGCACCAATATCCATTTATAAGAAGGCAATCTTAGAGAAGCGTTGCAATGATTCCAGCATCTAGAATCCAAGTCGAATAATACTAAATACAAGTGCATTAGTGAATTAACTCGTATGCTCTCAGGTATAAAAAGTACTTTGACATTATATATACTGGATACTGGCCATTTCAGTGTACGTACATACTTAAATAGAAATTTTCGCTCTTTATAAGGTCGTATAGGATTTGTTCTGTACAGCTTTTCTGAACTATTTTGCATTCAATGAAAGTATTTTAACGAACTCTAGACTGAACGCTTTTTGGTTGTACCAATTTTTTTTTGATCTCGAAGGATTTAGTGGTGAAAAGAATATTTCAAGATATAGTGATAAATCACTCACCCACTTCATTTTTCGCTCAAGTCGTTTGTGTTTAATGGAATTCACTAGCATTTCTTTTACATCACTCAAATATCATTTCAAAAAGAAACTGACAATCGCCCGTGGATGTTGTTTGATATAAATAAACATTACATTTGATTCGTTAAAAAAATTGTACAATATTGGCCATCGCGGTGCAGTGGGACAGGGCCCGACTGTAAACACAATAGGTTGTGGCTTCGATTTCCACTCGGAGGAACGATATTTAAAAATTATTTTCATTTCTTCGCTCTGGTAAGACAAAGCGCGGTACTAAATTTGCCACTAAAGTAAAGTCAACAATGTGTCTTGACACTAGGTTGTTTTCGACTAGGCTACTGTACGGAATAAAGCATGAAACTGTATTAAAACGCAATGCTGCTTTGTGTATATATATATATATATATATATATATATATATATATATATATATATATATATACAATTTTGTTTTTTGCGAACTTTTATTAATTCTTATTACAATATAAAATAATCGAAGGTATGCTACCTTCGATTATTTTATATTGTAATAAGTACATAAAATCAATACTTTAATGTATTATTATTACACAAGTAACAGTATAATGTCTTTGTTGATAAAAACTTAATTTATACACTACTTTCACGTTAACTAATCACAATTGTACAACATTTTTGTAGAGGTTGCTATTTTCACTCACTTCTTGCAATGTATAATTTACTTGAAAATAGGCACATTTGTCCAAATACAATAAATACAAAAATATAACGACTGACTTACTGAAATTTTAATGACTTGCCACACTTGATCCTAAGTCCACTAACACAATTGAGTTACCCAATGCATATATATATATATATAAACAGCGTCTTACTGTAAACGATCAGTTGTGGGTTCGATCCCCACTCGGGAGAATGATGATACTTAAATTAATTTCCCTTCTTCGCTCTGGTAATACAAAGTGTGGCGTTGAGTTCCATCACTCTACACGCAATGTCTCGAATTCGTTAAAAAGAATATTACAAAGTGTCTTGACTCTAGGTACATTCTGTATACCCTGATATGCGGTATAAAAAAAAGCGTGTAGCTAAAAAAAGTAGTAATTGAACGAAAGACCATCCTATATAAAATCCGAACGTATTTAAAACTTCAAATTCAAAATTCACAACAAGTTCTTGCTGCTTACAGACAGACATTGAGGATTGCACGATGTTACATTTGCATTTTAGATTTAGCAGCGTTTACACTTTGAAATCCTTTGATGCACTCAGTTTTAAACGTGGGCAATTTATAAATTACATTATCTTTGTCTTACTCGTACAGTTTACTTTGTTCTCCGTGTAATAGCTTAGAAACTAATTTAGATTTATTACTAACAAGTTTTTTTTAGTTTTTTTTTAGCTTTACGATATTATCCCGCATAGCAGGGTAGACAGAAAGTATCTAGACAAGACACTCCGTACTTCGCTTTCCACTGAATTTGAGATATTGCGTGTTGACTGGTGGATTATGTCTTACCAGAGCGAGGAATATAATTTAGATATAATCACTATCCCGATTGAGAATTGAACTCACAACCGATCTCGTTTAAATTCAGAGGCTGTCCCACTGCGCCACAACTGACCTCTATCGGCATGGGTAACAAGTTTTTGATTTATTTAAAGATATTTTAAACGGTTTAAATTGTATAATTCGTGGTAAAAGTTTTATTGGATTTATGAGATGGCACAAACTTAAATAATTAAGTGTGTTTATTTGTTGTTTTGTTTTTGCTTGTGTACTTTTATTTAAACATACCTTCCATAATTATACGTTGTAATAATATTCAAAGTGTAAATTTTATTTATTATTTCCTTTGCAGTTTGAGGCCGGTCGTGGTGCAGTGGGACAACGTCTGACTGTAAACGCGATCGGTTGTGTGTTCGATCCCCACTCGGTGGAGTGATTATATTTAAATTATTTTCCCTTCCTCGCTCTGGTAAAGACAAAGAGCGGAGTTGAGTTCCACCACTCAACACACAATGTCTCGAATTCGGTGGAAAGTGGAGTACGGAGTGTCTTGACACTAGGTACTTTCTGTCTACCCTGCTATGCGGGATAAAAAAGCGTGAAGCTAAAAAAACAATTACCTTTGTAGATAATAAAGTTCTTTAAACCTTTAATCACGTATAGCTTGGTATTCAAAAATATATTATTTGAAACCTTGACGTTTCGAACACTTTACAGTAGTCCACGGTTACAGGTCACGTACTTGTAATCCGTTATATATTATTAATCATATTAAATTTTATTATATTTTAAAATACTTTATGTAACAATTTCCTTTTTCTGTTATCAATTATACAGAATTTGTAAAAGGGATTCCCGCTGCTTACTGATCTGGTACGACAACCAAGACCAGATGGGTCTTGTCTGCTGGGACCAGCCAAATCTACGTATTTTTCAAGAGATCATTATTAATTAATACGGCCAGGTTTTCTTTTTCTACTAGACTTTAAATATTTCCCAGAGTGACGATCGAACCCATAACTATCGTATTAACAGTCAGATTCTAATCCACTGCACCCCAAAAGCTTCTAGATACGCCTATCAAATATACCAAAATTGCTTCATCCAATCCTCAATTCACTAAAATATAGACAGCATCGATAAAATTAACAGTATGAAACACGAGCCACAATTCTCTGATTTGCGGTTTAACAATAAACTTGTTAGAATTTAATTAGTTCTAACTCGACCCGATCACTTCAGACGGGAATAGTTACTTGCAATTCATTAGCTACAAGTATAACACTGGCGCTATAAAATCTCAGTTTTAATTACTTCGAGCGTGTATCAGGCCAGCGGTGAAACGTCGTGGTAAAGACAAACAGAAATTAAAGGTGTACTTTTGATTGTTTTATTTCGTTTATTTATCATCTAACCTAGTTTTCTCTTTTATTAATAGATATTTATAAGATTTTAAATATATTTTTTAAGCTGTTGTCCCACATAGCAGAATAGACAGGAAGTACTTAGACTTAGAGTCACACCGTAATCCGTTTTCTGCCGAATTCAAGATATTATATGTCATGTGGCGGAAATCAACGTTGCACTTTGTATGAAAATGAAAATAATTTAAATATAATCATACCTGAGGGTAGATGAGGTGGGAGTCAACCGGTCGCGTTTACAATCAGACGCTGTCCCACTGCGCCACGACCTGCCTCTAACGTTAATGAAATTGGGTGTCAAAAATGTCCAGTAAGTCCTTGAACTCCTTTACCCGTATTATAATACATTTAAAGATCTGATATTTATTTTTCTGACTTACATATCTAACAGTAATTAGTAAGGTAGACAAAAAACCTAGTTCATCCATGTAGAATTTTGAATTAATTGGCGGAATTACATAGAAATGTTCCCTGATTGGGAATCGAACACACGAACACCGCATTTAGAGACAGTTACTCTCTTATTGGGATACCAAATAAGATAATTAAAATATAGTATTCGATTAAGTTTAAATTATTTAATAAATTGATATCCATTGAGAACAGTTAAAAGCACATAGGTATAATTTTAGCAACTGGTGTTGTGCAAATGTTACGGTGCTCTTCAAATGGGTCTCAAAGGTCAAATGGAGTGCTCTCTGTACACGTAGTGTGTTTGTAATATAAACCTATAATGTACTATTGGAAGCTGATTTCAAACTGGAAGCCGAGAGAAAAATGCTAAAATAAATAATTATAACCAAATTATGTATGTTTATTGAAATTTTGTATAATTTGTTAGAGAGGATCAAACTACAAATTCCGTTCTTCCGAATAAAAGAATTTGGGTGGCGGATCTCAACGCCGCGCCTTATTTTCTCAATAAGGGGAAAAGAAATAGCGGTATTGCGTAAGCAGTGTTCCAATATAGAATCACTAACTGACCGTTAGGTCATTATCACAAACTAACTTAAAACGTCTATATTTAAAATACATTCTTACCACATAAAGGAAAAGTGGCGAGCATTTTGACTCCACAATTTACTTTAGTAAACCATTTAATCAGGCGTTACAACATACCGCAATGCAAGTGCTCCCTACGGGCCACTAGCGACGGTACGCGGTCTGTCCTGTTAATAAACGGGAACATCAACGACCGTCCAAGTAATTTACACAAGTCAGTGCAGTGGCTGGGAGTAATAGCTTATTTCAGTGAGTGGGGATTCGATTTTTTCGATGATGTAAATATAGTTTTGTTTTTAACAATGTTTTATTAGTTCCAGCAGAAAACGGAGAAGAGAGTGTTTGCCACTTAGACTTCTCTGATTACTCCGCTATGCGGAATAAGGAATGAAACTGATAATAAATACTTTAATTTAAGGTGACACACCTTTACATTATTATACTAAAATGTTTTATAAAACGTATAAAAACTTGAACGCAGCGGGATTCGAAGCCACGCCTCTTGGAAACCGTCCAAGCGCTCTGACTGCTAAGCCATAGGTTCTATTATTACTATACTATATTACTTATTTACGTTGATAGCATCTGATGAGAGATTTTTACAAATTTCTGCTACCCAAAGAACATTAAGAAATAATCGTTTGGAAAGAGAGAATGCTATTCATTTTGATATTTTACTATTTTTAAAGTGTTTTTCCACACTTACGCGTCTGACTGTTAACGTGATTGGTTGTGGGTACGATCCCCACTCGGGG
Source organism: Dryadula phaetusa (assembly GCA_032432895.1). Lineage (NCBI taxonomy): Eukaryota > Metazoa > Arthropoda > Insecta > Lepidoptera > Nymphalidae > Dryadula > Dryadula phaetusa. Next base: position 9,314,721 of record JAOYRS010000014.1, on the reverse strand, counting down.
GAGTGATTATATTTAAATTATTTTCGCTTCCTCGCTCTGGTAAAGACAAAGAGCGGCGTTAAGTTCCACCACTCAACACGCAATATCTCGAATTCGATGGAAAGCGAAGTACGGAGTGTCTTGACACTAGGTACTTTCTGTCTACCTGCTATGAGGGATAAAAGCGTGAAACTAAAAAAAAAATATTCGAGAGGTACAACAGCGAAACCCTCTATAATTTACTAAAAACTTTCAAACATGACTTTCAAAAATAATATTAGTATGGTATTTGAAAATTTGGTTTAAGAGAGAGGAACAGGGACAGTGTACGTGACAGTTATTGGGCCTTTTAAAAAAGCCTCTAACCCTAAATTTGGCTTGCAAATACCAGACACAGCATATGATGCCTTTCTTTTCAGGTTTTCCTTACTCTATAGGGTATAGAAAGCGTTGAATTACACCACCAAACCCACAAAAATACAATCACAGATTTAGATTCAAAAAATTATTTTATATCTTTTCATTTTTTTTAGTTTCACTCTTTTATTGCGTTTTGCAGGGTAGTACTTCGCTTTCCACCGAATTCAAGATATTGCGTATTGAGTGGTGGAACTCAACGCTGCATCGTGTCTTACCAGGGCGAAGAAGTGAGAGTAATTTAAATGTAATCACTCTCTGGGACTCGAACCATAACAACCACAACCGCTCACGTTTATAGATAGACCGGCCACAAACAAGAATATTTCTAATAAAACATACCTTAAACTATCTTTTGCCAATTGATGTTCATCTAATAGCTATGTAGTACATATATTAGCCACGATCTGCAATTAGTTGAGGAGTAACGCTGTTATATGTCAAGGGACAGTCGTTTAGACAGAATTCTGATGTCATGAATTAGACCAGATCGTGTACCGTTGGGAGCTACAGTAATGTGCATCGAGGCGGTTGATTTGCTCTACATATGTATGTAAATGAATTAATCTATGAATGCTTGAGTTGTTCGTAGTTTCACCGAATGTGGCGCAGTATATCGGAAGATGTTTATTTTGAGTTAGAATATACAAGTGTAATATATTGAAATATTAATAAAACGATCAGGATTAGCAAAATAGGTAGCACTGAACACAACCTACTATTCGAAAGTGACCGAGCAGGGTGCAAAGTACCTAGTTTCAACACACTCCGTAATTCGCTTTCCATCGAATTCGAGACATGCGTGTTGAGTGGTGGAACTCAATGCGGCTCTTTGTCTTTACCAGAACAAATAATTGAAATTATGAAAATAATTAAACTTATTTACGTTGTTAGCAAATTAATGAAAATAATTTAAATATAATCACTCCCCCGATCGAACCCATAACCGATCGCGTTTACAGTCAGACACGCTGCGCCACGACGGTCCTCAAAGAGTTACGTGTGGCTTTAATTGTCTACTTACATACAAATCGAACATAGGAAGGCAAATTATAATTTAAAAAAAGGTCTTCCTTTAAAATATAACTTTGAAGATAGAACGATTTCCCCTTAATTGCTTATATTTAGGACCAATACTCAATGTACCAACACTTAATAAGATCTTTGATTTAATTAATCGCGTATATTTTGGTATTCGAAAATACATTTTGGACACCTGACGTTTCGAACACTTTACAGTAGTCCGTTGTCACAGGTAGACTGTACCTACCAAAATATACGCGATTAATCCGGTTAAAATAATTTCCTTTAAAATATACCAATACTTATTTAAGAATAAATTATGCCAACATTTGTCTAGGAGTGGCCTATGGTTACTGACCGTTTAGTAGAAAGTTCCTATTTAACATGTATTTTTAAATTGGAATACGTGGTTGTTTTCATTTCTCCATAGACAATGTACGGTGATAGTGTTACTTATTGATTTTTTTACTACGTGTAAATACTTTTAAATTATATTACTATGTATAATAGCTTATCTGATATAGGTCAATGAAAATGCAGGTCATGGCGCAATGTGACAGCATCGGACTGTGAACGCGATCGGTTGTGGCGTCGATTCCCACTCGAGGGAGTGATTATATTTAAAATTATTTTCACTTCCTCACTTTGATAAGACAAAGTGCGACGTTGAACCCCGCCACTTAATATGCAAATAACCAAATTCGCTGGAAAGCGAAGTACGTAGTGTCTTGACACAAGGTACTTTCTATCTGTCCTGTTATGCGGGATAAATGTATAATTCAAACAAATTCGTCTCACTTCCAATAACTTTAGCTAAAGTGTTATTTGCTTATTGCTTATAGTTTAACTGGTTACTTATGTTAGTACATTCGATTTATTAAGTCTTCAATTTTAAACGTCAACAGAAATTTACCATCTTGCTGCTTGCTTGCTTTTCCTTGCATATTTTGGTGTTTTTGGTCTTAATCTTTTATTATATATACATATACATGCATATATGGTACACGTTCAAAATGAATTATACTTAATAATAAGTCCAGGAGTAATGATTATATAATAACAAAAAATACATTCAATAATTCCATATTATAACGTCTTGAAATAGACAAACTGATGAACATGTGAACAGATAAACAAGCAAACAGCCAAAAAATTAATTCAAAACCATTTATAATTATTACTATTTTTCAATTATAATGTTTTATTGTTTAGATATTTCACCATCACTCAATACGACGCTAGGTACTTCTTGTCTACCCAGCTATGCGGGATAAAGGCGTGAATCTACGATAAAATGTATATTTATTTTAATTTTTCAGATCTGATAAGACTAAGCACGTGTTGATTTCGATTTCAAGTAGAAAACAGTCAACAGAGTGTCTTGACACTAGGAGGTCTCTGACTACACTGCTATCCAAAATAAATTGAAAAGCTTTAGTTGATTTATTATAGTGTTGATTTGTACAATACTATGAGTATATAAAAAAATATGTACACAATTATTCTTTTGTTTATTTTTTGTAAGTCAAATTTGTTGTTTTAGGATCAAACCTGTCAATACTGACATTGTCTGATACTAGCATATTTGATTGCCACTCGAAGGAAACATTATATTTGAACTATTTTATATCTCGCGCTGTCTAGTAAGAAAACGCGGCGTTGAGTTCCGTAAAGAAATTGAATCTATGCGGAAAACACGCAACCCCCTTCCTTTTTGAAAAGAAAGTGGTAAATATAAATAATTTGAGACAAAAAAATTGTATATATACACTTGTATGCAAAACAAACGAATTCCAACAGTGGCCATCTGCTCACACTCTAACTCCTGACTACGAGTAAATTACTGGCTAACTTCAATTTCAACTTACGCTACTTCAAACAAAGCGCATAATAATGCTATTTTACGCTAGACTTTTCCGCAAACTTTGCTATAAACTTTAATAAGAATTATAACGCGAAAATATATAAAATTTAGATAAAACATTTTATATTTTATAGATGTCTTTGAAATGCTTGTGAACCTTATATCAATGAGCAAAAAGAAAACCCGAAAACCAAAAGTCTATCGGCAAAGCGAACCTAATGTCAATATATCAGATATATTTTTTTAAATATTTTTTTTTAGCTTCATTTCGCATAGCAGGATAGACAGCAAGTATCCAGTGTCAAAGACTCGACGTCGCACATTATTCCCTCGACTGGGAATCAAACCCATAACCAATCGTATTTACAGTCAGACGCTGTACTGCGTCACGACCGACCTCAGACATTTCGCTGTCTAAATTATGCGCTTACTCGAAACATTAAGTGGTGAGTGAATGACAAATGCTGCCCCACTTAATCATAAAGGTGAATATAATTTCATTTAATAACTCTCTTTACTAATATTTTAGTAATACGTTCAGAAAAATATTTAAAAAGGCTATAAAATCTTTAATTTTCACGACTTTTACACATTTTAAATGAAACTATTTTAAACGGATTAATCGCGTATATTTGGATATTCAAAAATACAGTTTTGGAAACCCAACGGTTCGGACTCTTCACAGTAGTCTGTGGTCACAGGTAAAGTCTACGTATGACCTCGCACTGTAAAGTGTACCAAAATATACGCAATTAATCCGTTTACAATAGTTTCATTTAAAATATTTAAAAAATTTATTTCTTGAATCACGTTGTAAAAAAAACGTTTCGAGAAGTGAGTAACGAAGTATCTTTAATAATAAATAATGAATAAAATAGTGCCCTTTTTTCCTCCACCTACCCCACTAATTCCCACTCATTAACACAAACATAACCTATACATACCACGTTAGTCAAATCAAAATCTGCTTAGCAAATTTTGAATTATTGACGTTGCGTATTTAATGACAGGGCGTGTTCCACGCGAGAGCCGATACCGCACCGATTAATGTTCCATGTCTGATGGATGAGGGCCGTACAAATGAGCCGCTTTGTCACAAGTACCGTCTCGCATCGATCACACAAATGTATGAGGATGCTTACAGTTTCAAGATATATGTTAAATAGTTTAAATTTAATGAAATATTAGAAATTATTTATAAAAATATATGTATATATTATTTGTTGTTAGGTTCACGCTTTATCTCTGACAGGGTAACAAAAGAGAATAAACATATAAATATTTTATGTTTTAAATTTTTAAGACAAAACGCGGCGTTGAGTTTCGCCACTCATGACGTAATGTCAGCGTAAAGGAGAGTACGGAGTGTTTTAACAATAGGTACTTCCTGTCTACCCTGCTATGCGGGATAAGAGTAGCTTCACAGCTAAAAAATAACTTTGCAAATCTCTTACATAATATAGGTAGGCAAGAGATATTGTCGAGACACTCCGTTCTCTATTTTCCGGTCAATTTGGAGACATTGCATATTGAGTTGCAGAACTTAACTCCATATTCGTTGCTAGATCGAAAAATGTAAATAATTTATAGGTTATAAATTATATATTACTTAACTTCTATGGATTTTACTGTATAATTCTAAAATAAATGTACTCCGTATAACATCAGCTATCTGCCAGTGAAAATTCCGTCAAAATCGATCGAGCCGTGGCAGAGAGTAGCCCCAACAAACATACATTCAGATTGACCAACGAACATAGTTAAAAAATGTTTTATGTTCCGTATATACAGACACTCCAATTTTATTATACAAGTTATAATATTTTCCACAGCTAAGGTCTTAAGAATGAACAAAGAATGAATACTAAAGTATCACCAAAGGATGTATCACCAAAGTCGACTGATTGAGAAAATGAGTTAGAGCAACTGTACAATATATTTTGTAGAAAATTACGTATGTCATAGGTTCTTTATACAATGTCACATCAAGTGACTACATCTACTTCATAAATAAAATTAAATTCATAAGAAATTTTGATCCTGATAGGTAATATATTTGCTTAATTCTCAAAACAAACTAACAGGCCGGTCGTGACGCAATAGGACAGCGTCTCACTGTATCGCGATCGGTTGTGAGTTCGATCCCCACTAGAGGGAGTGATTATATTTAAATTATTTTCACTTCCTCGCTCTGGAAAAAGACTAAGCGCGGCGTTGAATTCCACCACTCAACTCGCAATGTCTCGAATTCGGTTGAAAGCGTACGGAGTGTCTGGACACTAGGTATTTTTTATCTATCCTGCCATGCGGGATAAAAAGCGTGAAGCTAAAAAAAAATTAAAGTAACGAAATATTCCTTATTCAAAGAGACTTGTAAGATGCTTATTTGAAATCATTATTAACATAACATATGATCGTCGTTACTACGTTAAACATAAAAATGTCAATGTTGGTTTATTTGTATTTATATATGTACTTATTTATGTGTGTATATAGCTATGTATGTATGTACGTGTGTAATTATGTATGTATGTAATCATTGATGTTTTTTTTTATATTTATTTATTAATTTTTATTTTTTTTCGTTTGTATAACATATACTTATATATACATACGTATATACTATTCAATGCACCACCTACCTCCACTTTATACAAGTCATACATCATGAGGTTGCCTGGAAGAGATCGCTATAAGCGATAAGGCCGCCGTATGGTTCGCTTTTTTTTAATTATTTCTTGTTTCTTGTGTGCAATAAAGTATATTTGTATTGTATTGTACTGAATCAGTATTTTCTGTCTTACAGGAAGCAATCACCAGCTCAGAATGCAATTCTTTGATTAGAGCCGGCGATAAACTCAACAGTTGCTCTTTTCTATAGTCTTCCAATGAGTTTCCAAAATTAACTAATATTTAGTTCCAATTATTGACATCAGTATGGTTTTCTTTGATATAATAAGATACTTTTAATAGTGATTTTAAATTTGTCTAATTTCAGATCTGTACCATAAACGATTTATTTATTTATTTATTTTTAGCTTCACGCTTTTATACCGCATAGCAGGGTAAACAGAAAGTACCTAATGTCAACATACTACGTACTTCGCTTTCCACCGAATTCGAGACATTGCGTGTTGATTGGTGGAACTCAACGCCGCTCTTTGTGTTTACCAGAGCGTGGAAGTGAAAATAATTTAAATATAATCACTCCCCCGAGTGGGGATCGAACCCACAACCGATCGCGTTTACAGTCAAACGCCGCCTCAACGATTTATTTAATTTTTGAAATTTAAAATTATTTTATTATATTTTTTTATATTAATTTAATAGATTTTATATAGAAAATAGAAAGCCAATCATGATAAACGCAAAGCACACATACAATACAATACAATAGAATTAAAAAGGTCTTTGATTTTCGCGATTTTTATACATTTTAAATGAAACTATTTAACCGGATTAATCGCGTATATTTTGGTATTCGAAAATACGTTTTTGGACATCTGACGTTTCGAACACTTTACCTACTGTAAATGGTTCCGTGGTCACAGGTAGACTGTGTCTACTCTGTCTACGCAATTAATCCGGTTAAATAGTTTCATTTACAATAGAATTACTTTATCTAACTAGATCTGAGCTAGGAAACTTGATGCAATACCTACCTTGTGGCCGCCTCAGTCACATAATAGGCTCATCAATTGGCTATCTAGCGCTTTAGGTCGGTACTTGGTAGGCACCTAAAGTTTATTGTGATTACGTCTATTCGTTGACCATTTATTATATGAGATGCTTTTATGGACGTAATTGTTGCATTGGTTTTGATTGGCTGAAGCCTTCGTGACTGTGGGTTCGATTCCCAGATGATTATATTTCTATTATTTTAAACATTTCGGCCTGATAAAACATACACAGCGTTGGGTTACGCCACTTAACATAACTTGACACATAGTTTTGCGTAGTCTGCTGTAAATCGGCAAAGAAATTTTAATAGAACTAAAAATAATTGGGAGCAGTGTGACAGCGTCTGACTGTAAACGCGATCGGTTGTGGGTTCGATTCCCACTCGGGGGAGTGATTATATTTAAATTATTTTCCCTTCCTCGCTCTGGTAAAGACAAAGAGCGGCATTGAGTTCCACCACCCAACACGCAATGTCTCGAATTCGGTGGAAAGCGAAGTACGGAGTGTCTTAACACTCGGTACTTTCTGTCTACCCTGCTATGCGGGATAAAAGCGTGAAGCTAAACGAAATCTAACTTAGTACTTATGCTCTCATTTACATAAGTTTAAAAATACTTTATCTAATCCCTCCCGTGGCCTGACTTGCATATTTTTCACAAAACGATTCTCTCGTTACCCTTCTAAACCTTAGAAAATTTACATGTTATATCTGTATGATAAAAAATTTTTTTTTATAGCTACACGCTTTTATCCCGCATAGCAGGGTAGATAGAAAGTACCTAGTGTCAAGACACTCCGTACTTTGCTTTCTACCGAAGTCGAGACATTGTGTGTTGAGTGGTGGAATTCAACGCCGCACTTTGTCTTGATCAGAACGAGAATGTGAAAATAATTTAAATATAATCACTCCCCCGAGTGGGGATCGAACCCATAACCGATCGCGTTTACAGTCAGACGCTGTCACACTGCGTCACGATATTAGTGGTTACAACTGCAATTGCATATAGTGGTTGCTGACTGATAGTTTGTTGAAACGTAAAACAAGTGCTATTTTAGCAAACGCAACTTTGAGAGAGATAAGAGTTTTTATCTCTCTCATCTTCATTTCCATCTTCTTCTCTCCCACTTTATTTCCCCATTCTCCCACTTTATTTCCCCATTCTCCCACTTTATTTCCCCATTCTCACACTTTTTATTTATTATATGTTTTTTATTAAATTCTTTTAAATTATAAATTATTTATATTATCAGACATGAACATATGTATAAGTTTTGTTACTTTGTTTCAGCGTGAAAGAGCAATAAATAACCAAGTTTATAAACTTTCTCATTAATAATATTATTTAGTATCCTCGGTCTAACAAGTCTTGCTTTATCCTGATTCGCGGGTTAGTTAGAGGGAACCTAGTGTCGAGGCAAATTGCGTGTTAAGGAATCTACGTCAACGTTACACTTTGAAGCAGAGAAATGAAAAAAAATTAGATACGATCAATTTTCCCGAATGGGAATCGAACCAATAACTAATCAAACTTAGAGACTGATGCTGTCCTCACTGCACCACGATGGCCAATGAGAATTATTAACAAAAAAATATATATCTATGTTAAAAATTTCGTCAAGGGGTATGACAGACTCAATTGAAACATAGTCTTAGTTATAAAATATTAAAAAATAAAGATTACCAGTTGGCAACACATATCTGCAAAATTTGGATCCATCTTTAGTTCGTTTATGCCGATTCACACTATCAGTAAAATAACAATTTTTACACCTTCATAATTATTCTTTCATACATTATCTATTGAATGTATTCCTGTCAGTGTCAGTAACGACGCAGTGTTGTCAATTATTGAAATAATTTAAGCAAAACGAAATATTTTATATATTAAAAGCTTCGATCAACTATTTACAAAATTAAAAGTAACGCTCAAAAACACGGCCCCACCAATAAGAACACAAAATAGTTTAAGTTCTTATTGGATTTTAGTATAGTTTAACTATAGGTAACTCGCGGACGCGCAAAAACGTGTTAGAGTGAAGTTAAAAATTGCGTATATAGCCATCGAAATAGAAAAAAATACCAAAATGAGTGTATTTCTTAAGGTAAGCACATGTCAGATTTTAAATCAAATTATTAAAATATTTAATACGTTCACGCCGGTGCGTACAACCGGTGGCCGGCAGTAGATTTTCTTATGGGACTGCACTTGCCACTGGTGGCCCGCAGTAAACTTACTTTTAATATATAAATACGTCATAGTAAGACAAATCGCGGCGTTGATTTCCGCCACTCAAAACGCAACGTCTCGAATTCGTCGGAAAGCGGAGCGAATAAAAGCATGAAGCTAATTATTAATTAATTAATTATATAAAGAATATTATTATTTTCACTTCAAACATATAATTACAACCATTTTTTTAGTAAATCGAAAACAAACATAATGTTATCACAATCCCAGTACCGGAAAACCAAATTTCAGCAATGCAGTTTTTGAGCAACGCGAGGAAATGTAAGAGAATTTCAAAAAAAAAAACAGCCAAACTTAATGTGTTCAGAACTTAAATTGGATATCACCCGGGGGTACATTAAGTGGGATCGACACGAAATGGGCGTGGCGTCAGGTATTGTAGCTCATGTACGATATTTTATAGCCAATTACCTGATATAAACATGGTTCTTCTACGTTCAGTCTTTAAGATTTATCTTAATATATCTACTATATTTTTTAGTATAGATATATAATGACAAATAGCGTTCTTCCTCGAAAGGCGGAATTTAACGCCGTTTTTTTTTAAATGACTTTATTAGAGTTCCTCAGTATTTATATAAATTTCAATGACAATTGTGCTACTATACAAAGGTTAGCATATCATGCAAATTATACCCGTAATACAATCACTTGGTATTAACGTGAACATAAAATTATTTCAATTGGAATTATTGTGCAGCTTATTATAATTAATATTTTACAGAATACATTTTTGAAAAAACGCATAAATATTTGAACGCAGCGGGATTCGAACCCGCGCATCTTGGATACCGTCCAAGTGCTCTGACCGCTATGCCATGCGTTGTACTACCAGCTTCGTTGAAATTCTAAATAGTAGAAATTTGTAAAAATTTTTATAGGTTTTTTCAAAAATGATTTCTTATCCTAACTAGGGAATAAAAATTTATTAATATTAAACAGAAATTTATTGGTTAATTTAAAGTCTGCGTGGAATATATTTCGGTATGTATTTATAGTATCATAATAAACTTCGATAACCATAATTTGGTTATCGAGGCTTATATAACGATACTAGCAGTTAGTTATTTAAAAATTTTGAATTCTTGGATTAGAACCAAGACTCTACTTGTTTCCAATCACATAGTTGTCTACACCATTTTGTCTCTAGAAAGAGATAGGTAGATAGATGTATAGACAATTATATGTAAGTTATTGGAACAGCTAAAATAATTAGTGAATTAGCTAAAATAATTAGAGGCCGGTAGTGGTACAGTGTTACAGCATCTGACTGTAAATGCGATCGGTTGTGTGTTCGATTCCCACTCGGAGGAGTAGTTATATATAAATTATTTTAACTGAGAAAGTTCTGGTTAGACAAAGGGCAGCGTTGAGTTTCGCCACAGAACACGCAATGTCTCGAATTCAGAGGAGTAATGTACAGATTGTCTTGATACTAAGTACTTTCCATTTACCCTGCTATGCTGGGCTAAAAGGTGAAGATAAAAAAAAAGAAATAATTGATGGAGTAATTATCTAGTGTACATTTCAAATCCACAAGTCATATAGTATAACTCAATACAATAAAAATATCAATATATTTTGTACTCATCAAGTTGATATTTAGAAAATTTAATAACCCAACCAAGACATACAATCCCAAGCAAAACAAAACAGAACATAAATCAATTATGAAATATAAAACAATAGTGATCACTCAAACGGGCGCCGCGTCCAGGAGTTGAGACGTCCCAAGCGGACATCAATCTACGCCGTCACATTGCTCCTTGATTAATTCATTGGCTCATAACTGTAGGTCAGTTGTGCATTGCCAGCGATAGTTTGTGTTTAATTGGAAATTGTATTCTTCATACAATTTTTTATCAATTCGAATTTTCTGGATAGATATGTACTTTTATTAATTTTTTTTAGGTTTACGCTTTAAGCCCGCTTTTACTCTAGCAGGGTAGGCAGGAAGTAGTGTCAAGACACTCCGTACTCTGAATTCGTGACATTGCGTGTTGAGTGATGGAACTCAACGCTGCGGTTTATCTAATCAAAGAAGTTAAAATAATTTAAGTATAATCATTCCTCCGAATCGGAATCGAACCCAGACCCGATTACCTCACGCGGTGCGCCACAACTGGTCTCTATTATTATTACGCGCTTACCACTACCGCTTTAGATTTTCTCAATCCAGACTGTAGTCCTTGAGAAACAGTCTACAGGATTGAGAAAATCTAAAGCGGTAGTGGTAAGCACGGTAGTGGTAAGCGGTAAATTTTATACATTTTAGTAGTGTTCCTCATATATATCTATGCACTATCTATTTACTATATACATGTATCCCTATATATGCATTCAAATGCATAATAATAATAATAAACATTGTTTGAAAATAAATAACCTAAAATACAAATATAGCAAATGTCTCTAACATTTAATACAAAGCGTGAATAAATTAAAACCACTACTGGTACACAGGCTTAAATAAATTAAGCTGCCTTATTGTTTCTTAGTTGATTTATCATTTTGCTTGTTGACAAGACAAGGAGGCCATTTGATCCCAGTTATTATTAACTATTCCAAGATAATCCATTTCAAATACACATTCAGTATAACGAAGCTAAAACGTCTTAGAGATGATTTATCAAATGCTATCTAATAAATATATAAACGTCAAAAGAGCTTGTAAATTGGCTAACTTTAAGTATAGCTGATGGGAATTATATAGGTGGATTCAAGCTTTATAATTATATCTATATATATCACTAATAACATAGAACTTAATGTCATTCTCGACATTGACAGCTTTCTGTCATAAATCAAAACATAACGTATTAATAAGATATATGATCTATTCACGATTTTTGCACATTTTCAAATTTAAAGTATCATCGAAATATATATATTTCCTAATACCAATAAGTGTTTTTTTTTATAATTTACTGTATTTTACTATGTAAGCCATTTCCTTAGACATCAGTATTGGATAATGTGTACAAAAAATGTATTCCGACATTTTGTTACAGCGGCCATTTTGGGTAAACATCTGAACTAAATTTATTCAAATAAGTTTATTTCAAATTTTAACTCAATCGAATACCAGGGAGTGGGTCAAATGAAGATTGCAAGACTTCACTTATACTAATTAACTAACTAACATAGCAGGTTAAATAAAAGCTTGCAAAATATACGCGATTAGCTCACCAAAATTACGTGTTGAGTAGCATAACTTAACTTAACCTCGCCTTCTCTTACCAGTACGAATAAATGGTAAATTATATTTAAAATTTTTAATTATATTTAAAATTTAAAATTAAAATTATATTTAAATCATTGCCCCTAGTGGGAACCGAATCCACAACCAATCGACCTTTACAGTCAGGCACTGTCTTACTGTGCTACGATGAAAGCAATATATTATGTAATATATTTAATTACTTTATAAATAGAAATCGATAAACTTATAATACAATAATTAACAGGTAAAAGATAGAATACAAGACACCAGATTCAAGATACATTAACATATCTACTAAGTAAAACTTTGGTTTAATTTGGTTTAAACTTTCCTAGGGACGCAAATTCCAAACTCATTTCTTTATATTTACCCATCCTATCCGATTTTTCTTTATTATTTTTTGTTACTTAAAAACTACAATAATGCCTCATGGCTATATGCCTATTAGCTTCATTATATTTACTTATTATTAGCCAAATGTAAAGGAAAATATAAATGTGTAATTATTAAAACTATTTAGAATGGACTATTGAAATATATACAATGTCTGTCTGTAACACGATTGGTTGTGGGTTTATTTCTCATGCGAGGGAATGATTATATTTAAATTATTTTGTCGGATTCAGGCGAAAAGCCGAGGGTACTTACAGTGGATGTGATCTAACTACCTTCTGTATGGTACAGATGATTCTACTATATTATATTATCGTAAACTATTTTTAAAATGTTATTTCACACTTAGAATTAGAAAATATTTTGAAAAAACATATAAAGTTGTTTTCTAATCCTAAATGTGTGTAACAAATTAATAATAGTAAAATAATAAAATAAACAGCATTCCCTTTTGCTAAGCGTTTTTTTCTTAGAAATCATTTAGAGGTAGTAGAAATATTAGAGGTAGTGTGTGTGTGTGTGTCGGTGAACGAATCACGACGCAGCCAGATGTAATGCGTTCAAATATTAATACGTTTTTTAAAAATGTATCAAAGACATACTTGTTTCAGAAACAGTCTAATAACCTCAGAAGAAAAAATATAACAAAGTTACCAATAAAAAAAATTACCAGCAAACAAACATTCATACAAATAGTTCATTTAAGCATCAAAAACCGCAAACTGAAAGCATACATCACCAGTGGATACTACTAAGGTAGAATTCGAACAAAATATTTGGAAGTTTGGACGGTCAACCGCGGTAGGACCAAGTGAAAAGTTTTCTTTGCCCGTTTTCACATACCCGGGATTTTTATCGCGGTTTCATGGTATGCTACACTGACATAAAGGAATGTAAGGTTGTTTTGTTTTCGTTCCGACTGTTCCCTGTTGTGTGTTCAAACCACTAAATAAAATTCGTTTTAAAAAATGCCAACATTTTTCTACGTAGGACTCTGATGGTGTACTCGTACATTTTTTTGACGTATATAACAGTTGCTTTTTGTGAACGTTTTTATAATGTTTTTTATTTATTACAATATTATTTCAAATATATATATATATATTTGTTTTTATACTAAATTCTCTTCCTTCGACTCGACTCGGAACTAAACGCAGCACTTGTCTTTCCAGAACCAATTTTAAAATATAGACATTCCTTTGAATGGGATTTGAATACGCCACTCGTGCTTTACAACCAACCACTGCACACAATGGGATCAAATTATAAAAAATATATATTTAGAATTAAAATTATTTTTTATAGACACATATAAATACGAGTGTATTGTCATAATAAAACAGACGAATTAATATATTAAAGTCAATATATTAAATTCAATTTATATTAAAGTAGTTTTACGTACTATATTTATATATATATATATATATATATATATATATATATATATATATATATATATATATATATATATATATATTATATATATATATATATATATATATATATATATATATATATATTCAATTTCTTACTTATTACTTACTATAATTCTATTTTCGTTCAGAAGTCAAATTTAGTCATGACGCAGTAGATACTAACTGTTAACGCAACCCTTTGGCTTAGACGTTCTGATTAGACTAATCGCAGCATTAAGTTGCGCCCGAAGAGGTAAGAATGGAGTGTCTTGACACTAACTTCTTTTTCTTAGTTAAGTTTTTTTTTTCTATTTTAATGTTAAACTAGCTTTACTTTTACACACACACATATATATATATATATATATATATATATATATATATATATATACATATACAGACACTCTCTTTCATTTCTCATTTAATATAAAATGAGGTTGTCATAAGAATTTTTATGAAAATTTTATTTTACTTATTTTAAATGCTGTGTCTGTAATATATTGGATGTAAATAATTATGACAATACATTTTATAAACACATATGTAGGTATTATTTTATATATTTTATTAAAGTTATGATATAAAATGTGGCGTTGAGTTACGCAACGTGACTTCATAGATTCACATATCTTGCTTATTCAATTTGCTTGAAAATTTTCATGTGTATCCGGGTCTTCAATTTGCTAGGGCTCACAAAATAACGAAAAAAAGCATAAAGGCGAGCTTCTTTCACTATGTTTTTTAAAACAGTTTAAAAAAACTCAAAGCACGATAGTCAGAGATTACCGCCAAAAATTGATACATTTCGTATTAAGTGGTAAACTCAATGACGCTCTTTAACTTACTAGAGCGGAGATATGCAAATATTGTTAATATAAATTATTCCTTCGACTGAGAATCGGACCAACCAATCGCGTTTATAATCACATGCTGTCCCACTGTGCCGATCCAATAGGACTGAGCGCCAAACGCTACGGTCCCTGCATACCTCTTCACCTTGTCCACAGTCATGAACCTCTTCGTACATCCAAAAGGTCCTGATGCTTTTTACGTGACCTCCCAGTATCATTCAACTCCATCCTCCAGTATCATTGTTACTGTATTTTCGAAGGTCAACTAAGGTTTCCCTCGACCTCTCGTACCTCTCACCTTTGCTTACTATAGATACTTTTATGTTCATAGAGGTATAAATAGCATATTATATAATATCAGTGGGAATGACCCAACCACTTATCAACGACGTAAACGCACGCACGCACAAATATATTCAACAAACAAGATCCCACTATCAATCAACAGCTAAATTTTATATGATAGTCCGAAACGGACGAGGGTCCATTGTAAGGTGTCTAAATTGAAAATTTATACAGAAATCGGGCAGGGTGGAAATGGAAATCAGCCGCACAGGTGTTGCGATATTGTTTTGGGGAATATTGAATTTTGCTCGACTTTTACAGGTTGGCCGGATTAGATATGGTGTGGACTGCATACATTTGAATAATGCTTCAGCTGCGCCTCTAAGTGATTGCTTTGCTTTTAAATTTTTAACACAACTTATAGTATATAGTAGTAGTTGGGACCGGTCGTTGCGTAGTGTGGCAACGCCTGACTGTGAAAACAATCGGTTTTGGGTTCGATTCCCACTCGGGGAAGTGTTTAAAATTATTTTCACTTCCTCGCTCTGGTAAGACAAAGTGCGGTATTGAGATTCACCACTCAACACGCAATATCTCAAGCGAAAGTGAGGTACAGTATTTCTTGATACTAGCTACTTTCTGCCTACCCTGCTATGCGTATAAAAAGCGTGAAGCTACAAAAAAATAAAAAAAACTGGTAGGAATATGAGTGGTGTAAATAGTCTTGAGAAGGTTGAGAGGATATTTTCATGAATATTTCATTATAAATGTGCAAGTTATTTTGTTTGTATGTTTATTTGTTATCCAATAATTACTAAATGTTATATAATTATATACTTTTATATGTACAAATACAACATTTTTGACTATAATTCAAAGTTGACTGAAATTCAAAGCTTTGTTTTCAATGATCATTGACAGATATTGAGGATGGTAAGGGATGGGATTATCCTTTTAAGTTTATGGAATTTTAAATATTAATTCTCATTAAAAAACCATTAATATAAATTATTAACAAATAATTAGTATAGCAAAGAAAATCTTGAAACTAGTTACTTCTACTGTTTTACCTGCAGATCTATCTAGATCTGATCTGAGGATGGTAAGGGATAGATAGATACCTAGACGCTTTAATGTGCGTACCATTCGGACAAGAATATTCAGTTATTTTTTGAACTGTATGCTTCTGTCCCGCATAGCTGAATAGACAGGAAATCACTGGCTAACTAGCCTTATACCGTAGGTACGCGTATAACTGACTAGTTAGCCAATCAAGGTTTTAATATGAACCTTACGATAGCTTGAGACTTATCCGAGTGGGAGGCTTTAATGGATTATCCTAAGTTATAATACAAATGCATATATTACATTGTCATTAAATATTCACATGCATACATAATAGTAGCTTCATGCTTTTATCCCCCATAGCAGGGTAGACAGAAAGAACCTAGTGACAAGACAATCCATAGTTTGCTTTCCGACGAATTCAAGGCATTGCGTATTGACTGGCGGAACACAACGCCGCACCATATTTTACGTGAGGAAGTGAAAATATTTTAAATACAATCACTCCCCGAAGTGAGAATCACTCCCCTAATTTGATTCAGTTGTCTGAGCGAGGCTGGCATGGCGATGAGTACGGGTTCCAATTCGCTATTGGAATTTGACATGATATCATTATACCGTACTCCGTACTCCGCTTTCCGCTGACTTCGAGACATTGTATGTTGAATGGCAGAACTCAACGCCGCGTTTTATCTTACTACAGAGTTTTATTTTTTAAATATAATCATTCCCCCGAGTGGGGATCGAACCCACAACCAATCGCGTTTACAGTTAGATTTCCTTTCTTCAATGCAAGGCATTTACATATGTCCTCCTCTCTCCTAAAACGTAATTCCGACCATTATAAAAACTTTTAATTACAATAAACATCATAACTGCAAACTGTTAGCATCAAAATGTTTTATCCATTCTTTAAATCCCATTAAATCATTATATTAAAAAAAATTAAATTTCTTTTGTAAAACTAAAAAAAACATGATAAATTTAAGTAAAAAAAAGCACAAAAAGGCATTGAGGTCGGTCGTGGCGCAGGACAGTGTCTGACCGTAAACGCGATTGGTTGTGGGTTCGAACCCCATTCGAGAGAGTGATTGTATTTAAACTATTTTCGTTTCCTCGCTCTGGTACAACAAAATACGGCGTTGACCACTTAACACGCAATGTCTCGAATTCAGTGGAAAGCAGAACACGGAGTGTCTTGACACTCAGTACTTTCTGTATACCCTGCTTTGCGGGATGGAAGCGCGAATGAAAAAAAAAACATAATTATTTAAAAATTTCTATAAAAACAAGTAAAACAGTGATTCAACGCTAGTTTATATTAATTTAAACTCAAATTGTAATTTATGCAGATGACAATCTCACCTAAAGACACGTCTGAATGGCTAAATCTTCTCCATATGGAAATTATTCCTAATGAATTGAGCATTTGCTTTTCATTTGAGTCCCTATTCGAGTATTGAAGGTAGCAGCTGTGACGTTACTTGTGTTTTAAGTCGTCATACTTAGTAATAATTTATTTAAAAAATAACAGAAATTACGCTAATAGAATTATAATAATGGTAATAAAATTGCATGTTGAGTTCGCCACTTAACATGTAATATCTAAGTATTTACTGTTTTTTTATTATTAGAGTGCTATTCCACACTCAAGAATAGAAAACATTTATGAAAAAACGTATAAAAATTTGAACGCAACAGAATTCAAACCTGCGCCTCTTGGATACCGTCCAAGCGCTTTGACCGCCAAGCCATGCGTTCTACTACCAGCAGCATCGAAATTCTTATACGTTTATATATCTTGGTTTCGAGTAAAGGACATTCAGCGGACAGTCTTGACACTAGGCTGATAGTCAGACAGTGTCTTAACACTAGGTTGTGTCTAACTTGCGTGACATAACGTAAAGATGTAAAAATTATAACTAAAACTAATCAAATTTAAATTGCAATGCATTCTCTTACTACACACTTTTTAAAAATTTTACAATATTATTCAAGATATTTATATAATATATCCTAATATATATTACTTTTAAATGTTTTTTTAAATAGTTAATCCTTTCACACACAACATAAAAGCATACTTTTAAAATAAATAAATCATATATTAGAAAAAAGAACGAAAAATGTTGCCCTTAAAATAATTCATTATTTTAGCAAATCAATTCTATTTAAGCCTTAGTTCACCCTACCAAAATATTTTCGAACTGCATAAAATAGGCCGAGGCGCAGTGTGACGGCGTCTGACTGTAAACGCGGCTGGTTGTGGGTTCAATCCCTACTCTGGGGAGTGGTTATATTTAAATTATTTTCACTTCCTCGCTCTGGTAAGACAAAGTGCGGCGTTGAGTTCCACCACACAACACGCAATGTCTCGAATTCGGTGGAAAGCGAAGTACGGAGTGTCTTGACACTAGGTACTATCTGTCTACCCTGCTATGCGGTATAAAAAGCGTGAAGCAAAAAAATAAAGATTAAATCAGCGTTACAAGAGTTTCATACACATTACTATAGATAGAAAAATAGCTTTAAAATCGTTAAAATATTTACTATTTTTAAAGTGTTATTCCACACTTAGGATTAGAAAACATTCTTGAAAAAACGTATAAAAATTTGAACACAGTGGGAGTTGAACCCGCGCCTCTTGGATACCGTCCAAGCGCTTACAAAAAATTTTTATACGTTTTTTCAAAGATGTTTTCTAATCCTAAGTGTGGAATAACACTTTAAAAATAGTAAATATTAAAATAAAATAGCAATCTCTCTTGTTAAACGATTATTTCTTAATAATCTTTAAGTAGTAGAAATTTATAAAAATCTCTCTACAGAGATGCTAACAACATAAATAAGTTGTAACAAAACGTATAAGAATTTCGACGCAGCTGGTAGTAGAACGCATGGCTTAGCGGTCAGAGCGCTTGGACGGTATCCAAGAGGCGCGGGTTCGAATCCCGCTGCGTTCAAATTTTTATACGTTTTTTCAAAGATGTTTTCTAATCCTAAGTGTGGAATAACACTTTAAAAATAGTAAATATTAAAATAAAATAGCAATATGTTATACGATTATTTCTTAATAATCTATAAGTAGTAGAAATTTGTAAAAATCTCTCTACAGAGATGCTAAACAACATAAATAAGTTGTAACAAAACGTATAAGAATTTCGACGCAGATGGTAGTAGAACGCACGGCTTAGCGGTCAAAGCGCTTGGACGGTATCCAAGAGGCGTGGGTTCGAATCCCGCTGCGTTCAAAATTTTTGTACGTTTTTTCAAGAATCGTTAAAATATTAAAAAAAGACATATAAATAATGTATCTAACTTAAAAAACAAATTCTAACAAAATTGATGATACACATTCCCGTTAAACATTACATGTTTTCTTTCCAGCGCATTAATTAACTTAAATAAAAAAAGGGGTTTCGAACAGACGGACATCCCAACTGAGCCCTGACATTGATTTATGGGATCTATTTCTGTTATGATCTTGGTAACGTTAGCCGGCGTGAATTTTCCAATGAAAGATTATATGGAGAGAGAAAATCAATTTGTGTTTGACGCTCACTTTAAGTAATGAGTTAATAAAAGTTATATTATATCAATATGTCTGTAACGTTATTAATGAAACTTATGGTCTTTAAGTTTAACGAACGCCGATCGAATTAACAGCCTAATTCGATTCCAATAAGAAATAATCGTGCTTTGGTGAGACAAAGGACGACGTTAAGTTACGCCATTTAACAGAACGGTGTGTCTTACACTATATTCACTCTGACTCTATTTCGCTTTATGTCAAATTCGAGGCTTTGCGTATATAGTAGCAGAACTCAACGCCGCGCTTTGTCTTACCAGAGCGAGGGAAGAAAAATAATTTTAAATATAATTCCCACGAGTGGGAATCGAACTCACAACCGACGACGCTTGTGATCTCAAAAATATTTTTGTTCACCACTAACAAAAATTTGGTATCACCACTAGATGGTACCCAGTTTTGTGGGTTAGGACATTAGTGCTAAATTCAGACATAGCTACTCTAGACCGTCTCGATTATATTCAATTTTTACAGAGAAGTGTCAAGTAGCTACGAGAAAAGAAACACAATTTTCTTAATAAAACGAAGTAATATTTTTATAATTTATTCGAACCTGTACCTAACATATCATATTTAATCTGCGCCATACGGTGTCGACTCGTCAATATAACAAATTTTAAAGATAAAATATCAAATCTCAAAGAAATTATTTTTATTAGAAAATTTAAACATAACTTTGTTATAGCACTAAAAATTTATATGTATACATAAAATTTTTGCACATTTATACATTGGACTCGAATATAAGTTGATAATTCCGAAGACAGCAACTTAGATTTCCAATCGACTAAACTGGATATATAGACATATTATATACTTCTAGATAATGACTACGATACGTCAAGATCGCACTAGAGATGTCTAGCGTCGAATAGATGCAATTTTTCTTATGCATAAATCGATCATTGACTCAGTTGGCTAACGTTTGGTGCATTACGTTGGTTGTGGGTTTATTTCACATTCAAGCGAACCTTTTTTTTTCAAATTCGACATTTTTATCCCGCTTAGAGGGGTAGGCAAGAAGTACCTAGTGTCAAGAAACTCCATACTCCAATTTCTGCTAAGTTAGAGACTTTGCATGTAGAGTGGTGAAACGCAACGCCGCGCGCTAATTTACCAGAGCAAGGAAATGAAAGTAATTTAAAATATAATCATTCCCCTGAATGGAAATCGAACCAACAACCGATCGCGCTCTCAGTCAAACGCTGTCCCACTGCGCCACGACAAGCGACTTGTAACTTAAAAATTTTAACAATAACTTGTTAGAGTTCCTCTACTCTCATGAAAATATATATGTCATTCAGCTTCATACGTTAAGAAGTTTTGGCTGTGTTTTGTCTGTCAGTCACTTCGTAAAGGAAAAGAAACCAGAAGTATCTATAGTATAGTGTAGTAAATTACTCCCACGCATCCTTTTCCTCATCTCCTTTTACTTCCATTCCAAGGCTGGCAACGCATATACAACTCTAATGCTGTAGATGGGCGAAGATGAACACTTACCATCGTGCCCCATCTGCTGGTTTGCGTTCTTTTTTCTATTAAAAAAAGTATAGTATATATATTTAGATACCAGATAGAGTGAGAAAGCAGGGTGGATCAGAACTGAATAGATTACGGAATGCCTTGACACTAACTCTCCGCCTATCCTACTATTAGTAGGAAATACGTGAGAGAAAAACAAATCGATTACTCATCAAACTATCAAAGATTTAATTAAAACGCGACATTGGAAAGATAATTAATATGACGTCGATCATTTCTTTCAAATAAAAATTACCGCAAGTTTTCAAAGAAATAAAAAGTTTTCCCTGCAAAGTTGCCGTTCTTATTATTCAAATACTTAAAGTTATAAATTTAATATAGTTAATATATAAAAGGCCGGTCGTGGCGCAGTGGGACAGCGTTTGACTGTAAGCGCGATCGGTTGTGGGTTCGATTCCATTCCATTCGGGGGAGTGATTGTATTTAAATTATTTTCACTTCCTCGTTCTGGTAAAGGCAAAGTGCGACGTTGAGGTCCACCACTGAACATGCAATGCCTCGAATTCAGTGGAAAGCGAAGTGCCTTGACACTAGGTATTTTCTGTCTACCCTACTATACAGGATAAAAACGTCAAGCTAATATATTGGATTGCTCATTACCGTGTATTCGGGATTCTCTTCAATTGTGCCAATGTATTTAAATATTATAACTTTAACTTTGCATGCCTAATAACTATTATATTTACACAAAACAAATAAGATAGAAGGGTAAAAAGATAAATTATATACCTTTTTTGGCTTTACGCTCTTGTCTTCTTTTCTTTATTCCTGTTGCATATATATATATATATATATATATATATATATATATATATATATATATATATATATATATATATATATATATATATATATACATTTATTTATATAGTACCATGGTAAGATACAAAAATATCCATAAAATACACTCAGCTTTGCTGAACTTGTATTTCTAAGATACGATCTGCAAGTTGGAATATATCTAGACTACAGGTGAGCTAGCTGCAAGGAGATAGGGCACGTCGCCCTCGAGACGAGTGCAGTGTACACCTCGTTGGAGTAGTTCGTGTAATGAATAACAGCCTTTTTGTACAAAGGAAACGGCTAAAACATTAAATAAAGTTTACTTTGCTTGTTCTGTTCTTAGTTTTGAATTATATTTTTTTTAATTATTTTTTTCATTTATTCACATGTGTGTAGGTATTCGATGCCTTAACGTCAAATCCTTAAAATACAAATTATAAATAATGAAATGTAAATAAAATTGCATACTGTATGAGTAAATACTTAAGTAGTAAGAGTAATTTACTACATTATGATGTCATATGCGCACGAACAGCATTTTAATTATTTATATACATAAAATTTAATTATATATATATATATATATATATATATATATATATATATATATATATATATATACATATATATATATATATATATATATATATATATATATATATAAAATATAAAATGCTGTTCGTGGCCCAGTATGACAGCGTCTCGCTGCGATCGTTTTTGGGTTCGATTCCCATTCGGAGGAGTGATTATATTTAAATGATTTTTACTTCCATGCTGGTAAAATAAGTGCGGCGTTGAGTTCCAGCACTCAACAAGCAATGTCTCGAATGCGGTGGAAAGCGAAGTATGGAATGTGTTAACAGTAGGTACTTTATGTGTACTCTGCTATGCGGGATAAAAGCGTGAAGCTAAAAAAAATGTTTTTAGATATATAATCTTTCCATATATATATATATATATATATATATATATATATATATATATATATATATATATATATATATATATTTCAAGGATACTTTTATTACAAAATATTTCATATAATGAAGTATAACAGGATTAAATTCAACGTAGTATTTGTCAGGCGGACTATAAATCGTTCGAGTAACTTTTTTCATAACACAACTCGGTCGCTACTTTACCCTGTCCCGTTATTGGCACTAGCTCTTATTGGATTGTTTTATTTACTACCTCCACTTGGGCTTCGGGTGGATCTTTTGTACAATTTTGAAAAATTGCCTTGTATTTCAAGATGTACATATCTTGAATGTTTTTTCAGAGTTATTTAAACTCGTAGGAGGGAGATCAAGAGAGATAAGAGACCATTGTCGCCCAGTGGGACAACATTTTAAAGACTGAGTTGTGGGTTCAATTCCTACTCGGAGAAATTGTTTTCTTGCCTTGAAAAGACAAAGCTTAGTTAACTTTGCTACTCCGCACTCAATGTACGCAGTCAACGGAGAGTCTTGACACTATCTTGCTATACGAGATAAAGCGTGAACCTACTTTCTTACTAAATGACCAGTTGACGCGTTCCTCTATAAAAATATGCCAACTTTATAAATAAAATTGCTTAGTCTAATTTTTGTAAAAAGGAGTAGAAAGTTATACATATACTTGTAATTATTGAATAATATCATAGTAATTTTATCTTTTTATCTAATTTTTTTTAATAAAAAGATGAGGTAAACGAGCTGAAGGGACACCTGATGGTATGTTGTCACCTTCCCCCATGGACATCTACAGCATTAGAGTTGTAGATGCGTTGCAGGCCTTGGAATGGAAGTGAAAGGAGATGAGAGAAAGTATGGGTGGCAATCGAGAAAGCTGGCTTACATGACGTCGAACCAGAACACATCGTCAGATATTAGGGGAATCGAGCCTCTTACGGGACCCAGCAGCGAAGGGGAATTGTATCCTACCTTGTACCTTCACAGGGGAAAATCAATTTCCTATTAATTTTCTATGTGCTATAAATTTTATTTTAAGTTATATTTATATAGAGGCCATCGTGCCACGGTAGTACAGCATTCGAATGTAAATGCGATTGGTTGGCTAGTTCGATTCCCACGGAGAAATTTATTTCCATTTCTTCGCTCTTGCACTTTCCGCGTGGTTGAGTTCATACGTAATGTCTGCATATCACAAAAGTAAACAACGGAGTGTCTTAACACTAGGTTATCTCCACTACCCTGCTATATGGGATAAAGCGTGAAGCTGTAAAAAATAGAAATAAATTGCGTGAATCAATAGATAAGCTCTTATTTTCGTTGTGAAAAACGCAACACATGTCGGCTAGTATTACAATACTGCATACACAAAAGATTAAACACTCTATTACATTGACGTGAAAGGCTTTAATTAAAGTATATTAATTGCGTTGCTCAGTAAAAAAATATCGAGATTATGTACCAGCAGAGATGTTGTTTTTGTTTTTGGCTAACTATTAGACGAAGGTTGCGGATTACTTTTATATTAAAAAATAGGTATATATGAAGAAAAAAATTAAATTAAATTTCTTTATATATCGTATACAGATATTTGGTATCTACTGGCCCGAAAACATCTCCAAAAAATAATTGTGAAATCTTTGATCCGAGACCCTTATATCGATATACAAATAAAATGCCGCAAGTGAGCTTGGATTGGACACATCTAAGACGAGCATCCGATCACATTCCAAAACAAGCCCTGGAATGGACAGCACAAAGAAAAGAGACACGTGGCTGACCTAAACACACTTGGAGGCGTTCAAAAATACCGGAACTGAAGACTCACTTTAGTAAAACAAGATGCGGCGTTGAGTTCTGTCTCTTAATTCGCAAAATCCCGATTTTTGACTAAAATTAACAAACTAAACGCTGGATTCTCTCAGACATCAGGGTTGCTGAGCGAGAGAAAGGATGAAGTTACATCATTAAGTACTAAGAAAGTATTGAGTGGTTGAACGCAACACCGTTTTTTGACCTCTAGTAAGAGGAAGTAAAAATAATTCTAATATAATCACGCCCCATCGCGTTTACAGTCAGACGCTGCCCAACTGCACTACGACCGGCCTCTTGGCCGTAAATAATTACGAAATATTTTTAATTATTTCAATTTGTTCAAATACTGCTAAATGTACCATAATAACGTCATAGACTAACCAAAGTATATTGACTTTTATAAAGCAAAAATAACAGCCAATTAATTCGCTCCCGCGAACAAAGCTTGCTCCTAATAAGAGGCGGGAGTTAATCCCCCACTATTCTATGTGCGGTGGATATTTTAGAACGGTTTCAATATTGTTTTATATTTTCACTAAATATTTGTGGAGTGAAAAATGTTTTTCTATTTGGGAAAATGTTTTAAAACTATATATTCTACTCACATTTAATGGGATAGTGTTTGACTTTGATATATATCACAGTAAAAAATTCAAAGAAATGTATACATTTAAATTATGTTCATTGTCCCACTAGATAAGGTATAACACTCAATACTTAAAATTTCGAAATTCAAAGCGTAGTATGGAGTGTTTTGACACTGGGTACATCCTGTCTACCCTGATATGCGGGATATAAAGCGTGAAGCTAAAAGAAAAAACTAATAATTTCAATAATCACTTGTATGGCCAAACACAATGCAACGATATGAAAAAAAGAATCTTAGAAAAAAGTTACAATGTTGATAAAATTTAAAAAAAAATTATTAGCTTTACGCTTTTTATCCCGCATAGCAGGATAAACAGAAAGTACCTTGAGTCAAGAAATTCGAGGCATTGCGTGTTGAGTGGTGGAACTCAACGCCGTACTTTGTCTTTTTACCTGAGCGAAGAAGTGAATATAATTTAAATATAATCACT
Organism: Dryadula phaetusa; assembly: GCA_032432895.1. Classification (NCBI taxonomy): domain Eukaryota; kingdom Metazoa; phylum Arthropoda; class Insecta; order Lepidoptera; family Nymphalidae; genus Dryadula; species Dryadula phaetusa. The sequence goes on along the minus strand of JAOYRS010000014.1, from coordinate 9,288,515 downwards.
CCCCCGAGTGGGGATCTAACCCACAGCCGATCGCGTTTACAGTCGGAGGCTGTCCCACTGCGCCATAACCGGCCTCAACTTTAAACACTAATACTATATATTTACATTATCCTTATCTTCTAAAAAATCGCTTGTTCGTGTTACTTTATAAACATTTAAAATACCTAAATCTATTTGAGACCAGGGAGTGTCTTGACACGAACTGTCTTGACATAGTGAGATAAAGCGTGAAGCTGTATATAACATATCTCTATCTATAAGATTTACAAACAAATATTTTAAACAAATAAATAAACAAGAAAAGCACAAAATAAAGTAAAATAACAAAAACCCAACTTTAACCAATATCCGCCATTGTAAAGTTATCTCAGCAGCTCCTATACTTCTACTTCTACTACTTTACTAGTGATAAGCATTCGACTCCGTAATTTGTATGTCGACTGAAACGTCTAGAGCACTCAAAGTATTCTTTTAGAAAAGTTGAAAATGTCGTCTTGTTATTGTTATTGTTTAGTGATGTATACTGGCGTTTTTTTTGCGGTTAAAAAAAAACGCTTGCGATAGACAGTTATATCCAATTTATTCTATTATACATTTTAAATGAAACTGTTTAATTCTACTGGTAGACAGTCTACCTGTGACCACGGACTATTGTAAAGTGTTCGAAACGTCAGGTGTCCAAAATGTATTTTCGAATACCAAAATATACGCGATTAATCCGGTTAAAATAGTTTCATTTAAAATGTATAGAAATCGCGAAAATCAAAGATCTTATTATATTCTGTTATTGTTATTTATTCTATTTTCGTTATTTGATTATATTTAAATTATCTATATAAAACTTAAATACTTTGTATATAAAATAACTTTACGCTTTTTTCAAATTCATACTTATTCTCTTTTTCTCAAAGTAAGATATTCATTGAAAAGTGTGAAAGAATGTTCTACTTCGCGTCCACATTCAAATCATTGCATTTAATCTGCGGTACTCAACACCGCGTTTTGTTTTAATAGAGCGACGAAGTGAAAATAATTATTAGGTTATAAAAAATCAGGTTAAAATAAAACAGCATATTTTTAATAATCAAATAATTCACATACAAAAATATATACGTACTCCACAAACCAAAGCACCAAATAAATAATACTTATACATATAAATTCAAAATAGAAAAAAACCATTTATACAGCGTGCAGCGTTTCAAACGCCGGCTTTCGTTTAAAATATAGAAAGAAGTTTTCTCTACAAACTACTCAAGTAACTACCGTTGGCGGCAAACGCCTAGAGACCTTCGTGACTCAAATACAGAAGCTGAACGCATAATAGATACGGTTGCACTGTACTACTAGCTGAAATGCTTAAAGCAAAATATACTTGGCAATTTAAAATCGAGGCTATGTTAATGTATATATATATAAATATAAATATATATATATATATATATATATATATATATATATATATATATATATATATATATATATAACTTTAAACGTAATAATAAAAAAACAATCTACTTATCAATTCTATGTCTTCACTTTTAATCTGAACCCGACGCCATACGTGTTCAAAAACGGAACTCAACGCTACACTTTGTATAGCAGAGTTATACAGGACCATTGCAAAAAATAGCCATGTTAAATAAATTCGGTATTTATAATATTAGTCGAGGCAGTTCGTGGCGCAAAGAGACAGCGTCTCAATGTACGCGTGACAGATTGTGAGTAGGATCCCCACCCGGGAAAATATCATATTTAAATTTTTTCATTTCCTCGCTCTGGTAATACAAAGCACGGCGTTGAGATCCGCCACTCAACACGCTATGTTTGATACATTCGGCGAAAGCGAAAGCAGAATACCGAGTGTCTTGTCAATAAATTGACAATGTAACGTGAGTATTTCTTTAAACGACGAATTCAGTTGAATGAGAGTAAAATAAGGCCAACCTTGCACTTTACTTTAAAGCAAATACACACATACAAACAATTAAATCTAGATATCTAAATAAAAATGGAAACCCATATCATATCGGGGACTGACAATACTGACATTTTATGTTGATTGACAATTCGAAAGTACTTATTAACAGCCTATTTCAACTAGGCTGTAAGTACCTATATTTTGATTTTGAAAATAATCTAACTGATATTTATATATTTTTTTTAGCTTCACGCTTTTATCCCGCATAGCAGGGTAGACAGGAAGTACCTAGTGTCAAGACACTCCGTACTTCGCTTACTACCGAATTCAAGACATTGCATTGTTGAGTGGTGAAACTCAACGTCGCTCTTTGTCTTTACCAGACGGAGGAAGTGAAAATGATTTAACTATAATCACTCCCCCGAGTGGGGATCGAACCCACCACCGATCCACTCTGAGATTCTGTCCCACTGCGCCACGACCGGCCTCATTTATATTTTTATTATTATTAATTAACTGACATTAATAAAGCATTCATAATTTTAAAAAAATACATACAATTATAAAATGTTATCATTCACGCAACGCTCAAAGACAGTACAGTGTTCACGTCAAATAAACATTACGCGCGGACGACCAATAGCGACGGCTTGGTTTGGTTTGCTTTGAACACATTCGTATTTACAATATAAAACCGTTGTAAAAATTATATATTGTTTTTATAACATTACGTTGTATTGTGCGAAACATTTTGAATCGTAAAGGTATGTAAATTAGTATTCAACACCTCTTTCATACTCGTACAGTATAACTACTGTACGAGTATCTAACGATACTGGATTCGATCCTAAATTCAATAGTTATCTTACATTCTTCAATTTAGTGTGTCAAAATGCAATCAATTAGACTGAGGCCATTTAATTTCCATTAAACGGATTAAAAGTACAATATACATATATAAAATATATAATTTTGTATGTATATATATTTCTTTATAAAGCGGAACAAAGATGAAGAAACTCCTGATACACGACATGAGTACACACTACCACATCTTTGACAAGCACGTTTCTAACAAAACGCAAACACATACACGTTGCTAAGGCAACGCGTTATTAACGCTTTAATAGGACATCTAGTACTTAAGTATTACGCATTTATCTCAACTACAACTTCAAATTAATTGTACATATAAAAAATATGACTACGATACAATATGTAAATTTAATCGAAATTTTAAATTCGAATACGCTTTACTATTTCAATGTTCATTTTTGAAAAACGTATAAAAATGTTAAACGCAGCGGGATTCGAACTTGCGGCTCTTGGAAACCGTAAAAGCACTCTAACCACTAAGCAATGCGTTCTACTACCAGATGCGTCGAAAGACTTATACGTTATTTCACAACTTATTTATGTTTTAGCATCTCTGTAGAGAGATTTTTACAATTTTCTACTACTTAAAGATTATTAAGAAATAATCGTTTGGCAAGAGAATATGCTATTTTCTAATCTGAATTCTTTAAAATAGTATAATATTTTAATAAGCATTATAACACTGAAAAAGCTTTAATACAGCTCTTAAAAGTTTTCAACAAATTCTTTTTTTTTATTGAGAACTTCCTTATCAACAATAATATAGTGTTTCTCAATACATGATTTATATTTTGATATTTCTACTGTTCTAGTAGGGTGTCTAAGATCTATTGCTTGCTGGGTAAACAAAAATCATCTGTACCTCTTATAATTGTTCAAAAATATTTCAAACACTTAAATTACAATCAATATTTCATTTAAAATATAAATTTTAACAAAATTATCCAAATTGTGTTAACAGTAAGACATTAATTCGGTTATCTTGCAAGGCTTGTCGCAACACTCACTGACGACTAGGCGTTTGTTTCTAGAAGGCGAGCCAATACTTTTGGCCTTGTTTGGTGGTATCCATCCCAAATTACCGTTCTCTTCGTGCTCATCAGAATATGGTGCGAGAATTGCATCTGAAAGAATAAATTATAATTTTTGTATTGTGTATTTTATTAGCATTCAACTGTGTCAGAGAATTCACAAATTATTCAAGTCTAGCTTTCCAAGACGTTTTCTAAATTCACTTCATGAGTTGGTGTAAATGATTTTAGACTCTTATCACTTGAGATTATATTTATCATATCGAAAACTGAGATTAAGTATGAGCTGCTTTTTATTTCTTTTATTGAAATCACTTTTTTTTTTACTTTTAAATATGTTAAAAAAAATTTTTTATAAGACTAGCCGTGCCTGCGATGTCATTCACGTAGAATTTAACTCAAGATGTTTATAAAATAATTATAATACAAAAATATCCTACGTTTCTCCTTATTACATTATCTATCTGCCAATGAAAATGCCAACAAAAATGATCCAATTGTTTCTGAGATTATTCAAAAGAAACAGATAGACAGACAAAAAATTTGATATATTTTTTGTGTATTATTAGGTAAAAAGTGGTTATTTTAGTATAACAAGCAGCCATTCCAATTTTATTTATTTACATAGATATCAAATTTGTTCTAGATATGAATAAAACATGTACTTACTATACATACTACCAAATTCCGATCGCTTATTACTCGAAGGCCTATTATAGCATAGGACTGCCAGGCTTCTAGCTAGGACCCTACCACAGTACACTTGTGGCCCGACCTGGTACGACAGATGACCGCCGATGTGACCGCAGCATAGCGACGCCATGGCGAGGCAAATTATTGTTAGGTATTGGAAATTCATCTGGAAATATATATATACTGGTTGTAGACCGCAACATTGATTCGATTATGAACGCAGCGGGATTCGAACCTGCGCCTCTTGGAAGCTGTTCAAGGGCTCGTCAAGGTTGTCTTGAACATTTATACGTTTTCTAAACATGTTTTCTAAATATGGATTAACACTTTGAAAATTGCAAAATATATCTTTATTGACAATTATATTCGATTTAATAAAGGTATAAAATATATGTACATACGTACAGAAATATAAACACTAAATATTTACATAGACATATACATGTATATACATACATACACATACATACATACTCAAAAATCACACATAAAATCCCTATATTCCTCGTTCCCTTGAAAATATTGAATTTTTTTTGTTTATTATTATTATAACGATTTAGATTACATATATATTACTTTGTCCAACAAGTGTTTGCACGGTTTGTCTGTATGATCAGATGAGCCATATGTATACAAAACTCTGTATAATAAAGAATTTTTTTTATATTATTTTTCTTTTTTTTTATTTTAAACGTTTTAACTTTAAACTCTCGGCGAATGTCTTGTAATCGTTGGTTTCTCTTAGTGCTTTCCCACAGTTTATAAGGTTATCTCTGTTTTTATGATATTATCCGGATATTTAGTATTAAAAGGCCGAATCGTGGCGCAGTGGGACAGCGTCTGACTGTAAACACGATCGGTTGTGGGTTCGATCCTCATTCGGGGGAGTGATTATATTTAAAATTGCTTTCACTTCTTCGCTCCAATAAAACAAAGTGCGGCGTTGAGTTCCACCACTCACGCATGCAATGTCTCTATTTCGGTGAAAAGTAAAGTACGGAGTGTCTTGACGCTAGGTATTGTCTGGCTGTCTACCCTGCTATGCGGGATGAAGCGTGAAGCTTAAGAAAACAATATTATAGCAATAACTCACAAAATTTTAACAATGTACCAATAAATTTGAATACTTGAATAAAATAAAAACAATTACATTTATAATTATAAAATATATAACATGTAAGCATTTGACTGTAAACGTGGAGGTAGTAGATTCGATCTCTACTCAGGGTTGAACTCGAGGTAAACTCGCTTTAACAAGACAAAGCTCGGTGTTGAGTACCGTCACACATATAGACAGAGAGGCCGGTTGTGGCGCTGTAAGATAGCGCAAGATTGTAAACATGATCTGTTGTGGGTTCGATTCCCACTCATTTATTAATTATTTTCACTTCACTAAAAATGTCACGGAATTAGGCCAATTTGGAAGACTAGAAACACTTTTAACTTTGGCTTGACACCTATTCTGTTTGCTAAACTAATTTTGGACGGAAGTGACGAAAGGAGTGTATTAACCCTATGTTTATCTTGCTATATGAGAAAAAGCATAAAGCTTCTTTTTTTCTTCACGTTTTATCCTGCATAGCACGACAGACAGCAAGTACATCATAGTGTCAAGACACTCCGTTATTCGCTTTCTGCCGAATTCAAGACATTGTATGTTAAGTGATAGAAATCAACGCCGCAATTTGTCTTATCAGAGCGAGGAAGTGAAAATAATTTAAACATAAACACTCCCCCGAGCTAAATCGAACCCGCAACCGATCGCGTTTACAGTCAGACACTGTTCAACTGCGCTACGACGGGCCTCAAGGTTCTTTATTATAGTAAATAAATACTTACTTCTACGTTTAAACTTTTCGCAATCGAAGTAACGACCGTGAATGATAGATCCCCAGGATCCATCCCCCTTTTATACAACATCGTCATTCACATGAGTTGTTAATATTCAAAAATATGTTTTGCTAACATGTTAATACTTAATCGTGAGTAAAATATTTTTTTGTTTAAATAATTGACATGTGATCGCACCCAGAGAGGTGATTTAGCATATGACTGTCATTATAGTTAGTAGAGGGTAGTTAGAGACAATAAGTAGAGAGTAGAGAGAAGAGGGTAGTAGAAAGTGTAAAAACGAACATTATTAACTGGTTTCTGCCTCAAATCGAGATCACATTGTGTGTTGAGTTGCGAACTAAAAGACGCGCGTTATCCTACCATAGCCGATAAATAAAGCTAAATTATTAATATTGATTATATCTGAGTGAGAATCGAACCCACCACCAATCGCGTTTAAGTCAGACACTGCAAGAAGCCTTATGGAAGACTTAGCTGTCATTAAATCGATGTAAGTATAAAATTAGATCATACAAATTTCATAAAATGAAGTTAATAATGTCTAAAAATATAAAAATATATCGTTTGGTATTTACTAAACAAAAAAAGCATTATAGATGCAATGTAAAGAAAATAAACAACAATAATATCAGAATACATAGTGTCTATAATTGTTATAAAACTTTTGTAAAACTATACCGTTTTATATTAACTGCAGGTAGTGACTGAAAGCTGTAATTTTACAGGTAATTTTTTTTAAAAGCTTTTATCCCGCATAACTGTATAATCAGAGACCACCTTACATCCGAAATCGAGACATAGCGTGTTAGTGGCAATCTCAACGCCGCGCTTTGACCTGCTTAAGAATTTTTTTTTTAAATAAAATTTTTTGCCAATTGGAAATCGAACCTGCAACTAATTACAGTAAGGCACTGTCGTAGGAAGTGCACCACGATGGCCTCAACAACTAAGACAAGGTAGTTCGAGATCTTACGAGAACGAAAAAAATTGAATTTAATGTTTTATAATATACAAAAAATAAGTTTTGGGTTGCAACTGAAAATATAATACATTTTTTTAGGCTAAGACGCTCAGCCAACATCTTAAGATAATGTTTTTAAGGAAGAAAAATAGAAAACAATTACCCTTTTATTGGAATTTTTTCCGTTTACATGCCAATGTGAAACAACAAATCCCACATTATGTTAGTCATTGTGGGCAGGGTTTCTTTTTTTTAGTTTCACGCTTTTATCTCGCATAGCAGGGCAGACAGAAAGCACTGAGTGTCAAGACACTCCGTAGTTCGCTTTCCGCCGAATTCGAGACATTATGTGTTAAGTGCCAAAACTTAACGCCGCATGTCGTTGTACCAGAGCCAGGAAGTAAAAATAATTAAAATAATTATAATTTACTCCCCAAAGTGGAAATTGGACCCACAACTGATCGTTTACAGTCAGACGCTGTCGCACTGCGCCACAATCGACCTCAAATCAATATTATAAGGTTTTTTTATTTATTTCCATATATGTGGTTTTAGTATTATTTTTAGCCCTTTTAATTTTTTTTAATTAGTTATTACAATTTTTTATATCAAAATAAAGTAGAAGTTGAGGCTGGCCGTGGCGCAGTGTGACTGCGTCTGACTGTAAACGCGATCGGTTGTGGGTTCGATCCCCACTCGGGGGAGTGATTATATTTAAATTAATTTCATTTCCTCGCTCTGGTAAAGACAAAGAGCGGCGTTGAGTTCCACCACTCAATACGCAATGTCTCGAATTCGTTGGAAAGCGAAGTACGGAGTGTTTTGACACTACGTACTTTCTGTCTACCCTGCTACGCGGGATAAAAGCGTGAAGCTAAAAAAAAAGTAGAAAACGCATACAAACTATAAGTTTTACCAATTACAAATTAAAAAAAATAAATATTTATTTTTAATTTTTAATTTTATAGTTTCTAACACACAAGTAACTTTCGAACAAATTCATAATGGGGGTGCGGAACTTCACTTAAAATAGTTTCATATTTTGATAATGGCCTTTAATATACAATTTGTGAACTTCGACGTCAATACTGTTGTTTCTATTGTCAATGCAAAGTAAGATGTAATGTAACAAAGTTTTATTAAATTCCAACGAGTTGCGGGCTTAAAGGGACTTACACAATTATGATAAAGCATACGCAAAGTTCAAAATTTAAGTTTGAATTTAATTTTAAATTCAATTAAGTATCTAATGATTAAATAACTTTATGTTAATTAAGCAAATTAATTTAGATCTATCCCTCATAGCAGGATAGACAAAAAGTATCTAGTATCAGGATAACTTTACTTTCAAGTTTTGTATTACCAGAGTGAGGAAGTAATAATAATTTAAATATAATCACACCCCCCAGTTGGGAATCGAACTCACAAACGATCGTGTTTACAATCAGACGTTGTAACACTGCACCAAGACTGGCCTCAAGTTAGAGACTTAGGCCCTATATTTTCACTACCTCATGGTAAAACTAGGCGTAATAAAACATTTTTGGTTTTGAACAACTTTCTAGGTAAAAAGAAATTAGGTCACCATAGAGAGCTTGTTAAGAACTTAAAAGAGCTAAAGCTTTTTACAATCGTCTGATACCGACGGATATCTACAAAATCTGTCTCATCAGGATATTTAGACATTAGAAAAGCGATATGAGGTACAGTAGGACTGGTCAAGTACAGACTTCTGGTGGAGTTTGCAACAAGATATAAGTAAAGTCACTCACTTAAGAGAATATTTTAAGAAATACTTAGTGTTTAATAGTAATTTACATTAAGTTCTGCCACTCGAAACGAAGTGCCTTGACACTAGGTACTTCGAGTCTACCCTGTTATGCTAGCAAGCTGCCAGTTTATTTTCATAGTCAAGGCTATAGGAAGACACATTAATATAAAAAATTAAGGAAATAATAATTGTATTGAGACAGGTCGTGGCGCAGTTAGACAGCGTCTGACTGTAAACAGTCCGACGACGTAAACAACCGACGATTGTGGGTGCGATTTCCACTCAGGGGAGTGATTATATTTAAATTACTTTCACTTTTTCACTCTGGCAAGACAAAGTGCGGCGTTGAGTTCTCCACCACTCAACACGCAACGTCTCGAATTCCGTGGAAAGCGAAGTACAGAGTGTCTTGACCCCAGATACTTTCTGTCTAAAAAAAGTATATAAGTAAGTATAGTAAGTGAAAATAATTAATTAATACTACCTCAACTTCACAGTCACTTCCGGACCCTTCATGTATTTAGCATCTGAAAAATTATATTCAAGGCAATTTTAATAACTAAATATTTACATTTTGTACCTACAAGACAAATACAGATAAAAACATGTTTTAAAGTCATTCTATATAAAAGACAATCGTAAACGAATCTGTGGTTTACACATTTCAAATTAAACTATTTTAAGCGGATTAATCGCGTATATTTTGGTATACGCGAATACATTTTTGGAAACTCGACGTTTCGAACAGGTAGACAGTTTAACTGTATCATCTGTTACTGTTTCATTCGTTCTTACGTACGACTTACGTACTTACGAAAAAAAACGTTTCTACGTAAAAAAAAACAATAAAATATTACCACCGAAACCTTTGATTGGTTGAAAATTGAAAAAAGATTCAATTCGACTGTTAAATAAGGCTATCACTCTAAGGGATTTACGATAATCTAAATCAAACCTCGTATCGGCATAAATTTAAAATCACGTATCACGGTACCAGTTTAAATTAGGAACATCCATCAGGTATAATACTCCTCAATCAGGTACATCGCTAAGTATACTTAAGCCTGTCTAGGTTTGTAAGTTCAAATAAAAATCTTTCTTATAAAAACATGTCAGGCTATATCTATATATATATATATATATATATAAAAATATTTGTCTTGTAAATAAACTATATTTAAATATATAAAACTATAGCTTGACTTTCGAAAATATAGTATCAATGAAATTGGAGGAAGGTCACGTAAAAAGCATGAGGATCTTCGAAGGGCACGTATGAAGAGGTTGATGACTGTGGACGAGGCGAAAGAGGTATTCAGAGACCGTAGCGTTTGGCGTCCCGTTGTCTCTAACTACCACTCAAGTGATAAAGCGGGAAATTGATAAAAAAATAAAATAGTAAATGACAGGCTAACCAATGCACATATTATTACTAAATCATACGTATTTTAATTTGAGTCTAATCTAACCATTAATCTTCCCTGGTCTTCTAGAAATATTTTTATACCAAAATAAGCCAACTTGACCAAGCTTTTAACCCGTGAGGGGACAGGGTAGAATACTATTCCGTTCCGCTGCTGGGGCGGGTATCCCAGTTATTTAGTAGTAGGAGGTAAATCCTCCAACTGGCATGACTTAAACGACCCTCCGAATATCATAATAGTTATGAAAGTATAGTGGCTCAAAATATAGTGGTTCCATCAGTTCTGGCCGCCGAGGCCACTACATTAATTCCTTTCACTCCTATCCCAAGGCCGGCATCTACAACTTCAATGTAATAATTCATGGGTGAAGGTGACCACATACCATCACGTGACCCTTCTGCTCGTTTGCCTTCTTTTTCTTTAAAAAAAGCCATTCTCGAGTTTTAGTGAGACTAACAAACGTCATTTCATTTCCGTATATCGTCATAGATTTTTTATTATGTATGATATAAAACAATGGAAAACTGTATTACTGCTCTCTCTATTGTAATATCATCATGCCTTTCCGCATAGCAGAGTAGCCCAAAATCTAATGTTAAGATCCCTTGGTCTTCACTTTCCGTCCAAATTTGAAACTACGTACTGAATGCTGAAATTCAACATGACGTTTTATCTTACCAAAGCGGCAAAAAAAAATTAAAATTAAAATTAAGAGCATTTTAAAACTTATTTCAATGATGTTAGTGGGAAACCAACTCACAACTAATCACGTTTACAGATAAACTGGTCCATAGTGCCACGAAGGCACTTCATATAATTTGACGGAATAATACGTAAATAGGACACTGAAGGAAGTGAATAAGCCAATAACTACTTAACTTCCCAATTTCAAGTGATTCTTGAGCATTAGATTTTGTAGCAGGTAGAGAATTTAGTACTAAGACATACAGTTCTTTTCGCCCGTATATTGCTTAAATAAAAAAAAAACGTTTAAATATTATTTAAATAAAATACTTAAATATTACTTGATGGATTTATGCTTACACTTTATCTAGAAAACGGAAATACTATTATGTTCCCTAAATAATTCGAACCCCCAACCATAGTATGGTAAACAGTGAGACACGCGAATTTCACCACTATGACGTCTATTAAGGTTTTTCTATTACAATTTCGCGTCGACAGGGCGCCGATACCAATCTAAGGCGCACTTAAGCCGTCAAATAGGATGAAACGGCTCGTTACATTGGAACTGACATCGTCGACCAGACGCAAAGACTTGCATAGTAACACTTAATAAGCTTCCACGCCGTTGAACAATAACACCTAGTGACATGTTCGCTCAGTGGGAAGACAATAATAAAATTATAATAACAAATATATACAGTAGTTCTCTTCAGAAAATATGGTGGATGAGAGAATCAATCATAATATTAGTGTCATGAAAAAAATATACATTTTATTAGCTTCATATTTTGTTCCTTGCTGTATATTTAGAAGGAAGTGATAAAAGGCTTCAATCCGATATCTCTTCCGCAGTCATAAATCTCTCCGTGCTTTTTATGTGACGTGATATCAGTGTTGTTAAATGTCGGCCGAAGCCTTACTTATATATACAAGTTGCCTAATACAGTAAAAAAACGATTTGCTTATTTAAAGTTTTATTTCTCTTTTTTCTTTTTAATATAATTTTTAAGAATTAATATGTTATTTTAAAATGTCTTGCCAAATATCCTGTTTTTTCTAAATTACCCGTTTTGTATGGATTCATTTACAAATTATATTATATACTAATATATATAAATATTTACTAATTACACTTTTTTGGTTATATTTCACATGCATGTTAAGTCTGGGTCATTAGAAAAAGATTTTTTTTAATTTTCATATTGTTTAAATATTTATAAATAAATTGTTTTTTCTTTTAAATTAAAATTCATTTTATATTACAAAATTCAAACAGATAAACTGGCAACACATTTTCTTTTGTCCTAATAACGAGAGCTGACAACATTTATCGGGCTGCCAAAAAATATTATTGGATTTTTTCTCCTAGATTGGTTCAAAATTTGAACTTTCAATTTAAAATTATAATAATAACATTACAATAACATTTTACAAATATTAATATATTTCAGAAGTTTCCGGACGGAATATAGAAAGACATCGCTAAATGTAATTTCGTCCTTAATACTAAAGTCAGAACAACTAATATCAAACGATTTATGTTTACTCTTAAAATGAGAACGAAAGTTTGAAAATAAGTTTAATTTCATTCAAGTAATGGTACCTGCCCGTTATGTTCTACATATTGATTTGCTGCGACTTTCGATTCGCCGCTCGCTTAAAGTGCTTGTGCCTTGTGACTCAAAAAGTGTAAAATAATGATAAACGTATTAGATTTGTCGTTTTTAATTTTAACAACTTCGGTTACATTGACTGGGCTTTTGATAGACCGATTTGAAAAACATTTACCTCCAGTGATTTTAAAAGGTTTTAAATATGGGTGTTTTGCCTACAAAGGCGAAGGAGCTAGTTTCCTTCAAACATTCGAAATGCCGAAGTCTGCATATGCCCATTTCTATTTGTTTTCGATGGTGTTTGGCACACTTACTTTAGTGTATGCGAATTTTGTTTATATCTTTGGATTTGATGTCCATAGATATGTGGTGAATGTATTGTATTTCTTTTTAGAGCAAGATGAACCTACAGGTATGTTTATTTTTTATTTTTGTTATTTAAAAACTTTATTTTTCTTTTATATTATAAATGACCTACTTAATTGTTATTAAACTTATATTTTCTAGTCCCTGCACCTGCCGCTCTCCTTGCTCTATTACTTCTCACAATACAATGTTTAAGAAGAATGTATGAGACAACTTCTGTACAAGTGTTTTCTAAGCGAGCTCAAATGAATTTAAGTCACTATGCAGCGGGAATATTACATTACTTTGGAGTTATAATAGCTGCTATTGGACAAGCACCATTGTTTTGCGGTAAGATTATATTTTTTAAATTTGCTTTCTGAATAGCAAGAAAAACTTAGTTAGGACACTCTGTTCTCTGCTTTCTGCTCAAATTCATGACATCTTGGGTTTGTTTGGAGGCACTCAATACCACACTGCTATCAGAGTAGGGTTACAAAAGTAATTTAAATATATTCATTTCCTTGAATGGGAACTGAACCCACAACTGAACGTGTTTACAGTCAGTTGCCGTTCCAATGTCCCAATAATTGTATTTATTGTTTACAAATTTGTTAACTTTTTTCCCTTATAATGTAAGCTGTTTCATATGATACTGCTATCTGTGTTTTGATATGTTTTTATTAAATTTGCGCTCAGATATAAAAAAATAAGTAAATGTTTTATTAAGTTAAAAGTATATAAGTTTGTTTGATATATATATTTAATATCTGAGAAATTAAAATAAGTAGATCTGGCCATGTTAAATGCTTGTAATACCTGAACATTTTTGATATTAGACTCTTCAAGGGGTGGGGCTCTTCAAGATATTTCTTGGTGCTTTAAATATTTATGAGTAGTGGCAGTCACTTAACATCAGGTGACACGCTATGTTGTTTGCCTGGTCATAATTATAATAAAAAGGCCAAAAAAAACGGTGTGATTATTATATTCATAATATATAGGAGTATATTTTACAATAAATGATTTGTTATAAGAAGATTTAAAATTGAAGAGGATCTCAATGAAGAATTGAAGAAGAATATAAACAGTAGCAAATTGAAGAAGAAAAAAAAGAAAGGTATACTCCCTTTCTTTTTTTCTTCTTCAACTTGTCGCTGCATTCAACCCTGCTGCCTGCTCAGAAGACTTATATATATAGATTACTTAATAACTTTATATCTAACTATAAAGTACAAAAGTTTATTTTCATTGTAGATACAATTAATATTAACGAGACTGGGCCTTTTATTAATCTCTAGAGTTACGTTTCGAGTCGCCAATTCCTTACTTGGGGTTCTAAGACACCTATACACCCTTGCATAATAGAAATATATATACATAGTAAGAATAAATACTGTACAATAAGTAGTAGTAATTACAAATCAGATTGTGTTTGTGTGTGTATTTGTGTGTCTGAGTGTGTGTGTGTGTGTATCTAACACTCAGTGTAAGTGTGTGTGTGTGTGTGTGTGTGTGTGTGTGTGTGTGTGTTTGTTTATGCGTGCTTAAAGCTTTACTTTATAATTATTTTGATGTACTTACAATAAGCCCTGCTATCCAGTAAAATATGCGTTTCTTAAGCAACTTGTATGACAAACACATGTGTGTAATGCTTATTTTATATATTTCAATGTGTTATTATGAAGAAATATATATTAATTTCATTCCTCATTATAATATTTTTAACTGTTCCAAATTGCATACTCCTATGGGTAACATTTGATATTTTTTGACGTTGACATTTAAGTCAACATAATATTCGTTAAAAGGGTCGTTCGAAATTTTGTCTTCATATATTAGTTTATAGTATATCTCCTATCTATTAAGCAGAACAGATAAAACACAGTATACTTCCTGTAACCTGTAATTGAAGAAACAAGTGTCTACAATATTTGAATTAGCAAGAAAGTTAAGGAAATATGAAAACTTATTTGAATATGAAAATGTTACTACATAAATTGCTTGAAATGGATAAAACTGAGGTAGAAAACATACAAAAAACGGTCTTAGTAAATCACTCACGCAATCTCCATGGACTTTGAGAAATCATAAGCTCCACCTGATAATCAAAACATATATAACTAACGGCGTTAAGTTCCGCCACACAAAACGATTTTAGACATTACAGAGACAGATAAAAACAAGAAAATCAATCTAATTCTTATCTACATAAAATCTAAATACTAAATTAAAGCGTATATAAAACGTAAGAAGAAAATATTATAATTTAAAATAAAGCGGTAGAAGACAAAGAAACCTATCTAGTCAACGATCTGACTTTGCCTAAAAAGTATGCAACTAAGGGAACTGACAATTTAAAAAATATGAAAAAAAAAACACAGAAAAGATTGAGAAAAACTGGCTACCCATGTCTGTGATGTACAAGAAAATAATTTTCCAACATGAACAAAGACATTCTAAGAGTTCATTGAACTGAAGCTTAAAGGCGAGATAAAGAAATGCGGATTGGAGCAATTGACTCAATCAACTGCTAGTGCCAAACACATCCTTTAAGAATATTCTCCAGGGCTTATCAGATAACGACGGAATGCAATATTTTAATATTCGTTGATATGTAGAATTGAAAGGTAAAGCTCATTTGGGACTATCATTTTTGCAAATATATTATAAAATTGTATTTTTAAACATGACATGGCAATCTCTTCGCTGGAATCAGTTAGCTGATCATATATGCAGAGAAGATATGCGCTCTTTGCTCTCCTACTGGAGATCTTCGAAAACAGTATCAATAATACTGGAGGAAGGTCATTTTAATAGTATGAGGACACCCGAAGGGCATTAATGAGCGTGGACGAAGCAAAAGAGATATGCAGGGAACGTAGTGTTCAACTCTCCGTCCTTTCTGACTACTCCGCAAGAGGTAAAACGTGAAGCTCAAAAAAATGAATTTTTCACCAACTGTTCTCAGTAGAATTGTCGTCCAAGGCCAAGTGGTAATAACTGGTACGGCGGACAATACTTCGAAGGGTGATACCAAAAATTTTAGAATTTAGTAAAAAATAATTATTTATTTTCATACATGTTACTGTGAAATATTAAAAATATTAAAATTAGAATATACAGAAATCATAAATTTAGAATTCCCTTGGAAAAAAAGCTAGTGGAGAGAACATTTTGTTTTTTTGTTCTTGTTTTTTTGTGCATTAAATAACCAATTATCTCACATATTACTCTTTGATCTACCCTCGTATAATTTTCATTTGATTAGAATATAATTTTTTGAGTTTAATGAATATTCTATTTTTGCATCTACTTTTTTTTAAATACATATTTTAATAGAGTTTTACATATTTTAAATCTGTTTTCAACAATCATTATACTATCTCTATCGTTTTAAAACTAATCATTATATATATATATATATATATATATATATATATATATATATATATATATATATATATATATATATATATATATAACTACCGACATTTTTTCTTAACCAGCTGGTTAGTGAATCTGGTGTCTATCAAGGCACGCCGTTATTCACTTTCCGACCAAAATTAAGACATTGACATTCATTACTGGACTTAACTCCGCGCTTTGTCTTATCAGAGCGAAGAAATACGTTTATTTTTAATATAATGAGGCCGGTCGTGGCAAAGTGAGACAATGTACGACTGTAAATGCGATAGGTTGTGGGTTCCATTATCCTCCTCCCATTCGGGGGAGTGATAATATTTAAAAAAACATCACGTCCTCGCTTCGGCAAGGCAAAATGCGGCGCTGAGTTCCATCACTCAACACGCAATGTCTCGATTTCGGTAGAAAGCGAAGTCTTTCTGTCTAAGAGCTTGAAGCTAAAAAAAATAATATGGTTGTACCTAAATTACATTCGTATAATTAGTTTCGGTGCCCATTCGAAATGATTATATTTAAAATTAATTTTCATTTCTCCGCCTCAATAAGACAAAGCGCGGCGTTGAGTTCGGCACTCAGCACAGCACGCTTTCGGGTACAGAACAGTCAACTGAGTGTTATGACACTAGGTGATCTCTGACTACCCTGCTATGCGGGATAAAGCGTGACGCTGTAAAAATATACTTGTTTATATATAATATATATTTATTAATTTGTATGTTTATGTTTACAGGGCCTCACGATCGATCGCTCGTAGTATGGAACGATATTAGAACGTTCATACTAGCGATCCCTTGCACGTTGGCCTTCCTTTGGGCCTGGACGGAACAGTACAAGTCGAACATGATACTCGTTAGCTTAAGAAAAGACAAGAAGGGTAACGTTTTTACGGAAAACTATGGATTACCTCAAGGAAGACTGTTCAATTACGTGTGCAGTCCGCACCGGTTGACCGAAGTTGTTATGTACATAGCGTTGATATTGCTGGTGCCGACGAGGACGTTCTTTTGCATATTCTTGTGGGTTATTGCCAATCAGGTGAGTTTAAATTATTCTGTATATAAGTTGAGGCCTGTAAAAGCGTATATAAAAAACATTTTTTACGCCTCCTCGCTCTGGTTAAATGCGGCGTTTAGTTATGCCATTCTATACGCAGTCTTGAATTGGGGGGAAAGCGAAGTACGGAGTGTTTAGACGCTAGATGCTTTCTGTCTAGCCTGCTATACGGGATAAAAGCGTGAGGGTTAAATAAAATAAGGATAGATTTATATAACGTGCAAACATTCCAAAGTTAGATAGAACAGACATTTTACATTGAATAAGGGATTCTACCCTTAGCTGAGATAAGCACTATTTCTTGTATGTTTATATACTTATTGTTTAAAAAAATTTAATGATATAACTATACAGTACGTGTAACATATATTAAATAAAGAAAAACAATAAAATAAGTACTCAACGCTGCCATGCTTTGTATCAATTTTATTAGCTTCACGCTTTTTATCCTGTACAGTAGAGTAGACAGAAAGTACAGTGTCAGGACACTCCGTACTTCGCTTTCCACTGAATTCGACACATTGCGTGTTCAGTGGTGGAACTCAACACCGCACTTTGTCTTACCAGAGCGAGGAAGTGAAAATAATTTTAATATAATCACTCCCCCGAGTGGGGATCGAATCTACAACCGATAGCGTTTACAGACGCTGTCCCACTGCGCCATGACCGGTCTCAATTTTGATTTTTTCCAATAATTGAATTGAAATTATAAACAATATTCAATATGATGACCCAATTTGAAACTTATAAGGATGTTTTTTATATCTTTATGACCTTTTACGTGTATTTCATGAGTGTTTTATCTTTATTTCAGGCAATAACAGCGAAACAAGCTTACCTCTTTTACAAAGAAACATTCAAAAACTTTCCCAGTGAACGAATGATTTTAATACCATATGTGTGGTAATTGATATACATATTTAAATGCGACTTTATTTTAATATATATTATTTATTATGAAGAAAATTGTGTCTTACATTAAGCTAGCTAGAAAGTAAATATGTTTCATAAGGAATTTCTAAAACACCATCTGACAATAATCAGTAAAATATATGTATATAAAATTTATGTCTGAAATAGTTATGCTATTCCACTGGCTGGCCATGTCAACTTATATGAAGTATGATTTTTTTTAATTTTATTATTCTAAAATAAAAATAGTCAGGTTACCCTTTATTATATCAACTATCTACCAGTAAAAAAAAATAAAAATGTGTTCCTTTCCAGAGATTAGCCGGAACAAACAGACAGACCGATATATATATATATATATAATTTCTTATTATATAACATATACTCCAATTTTATTTATTTGTATAGATATATAACTCAAGCGATATGAACTAATTTGGATTGTAGGGTTCAGGGGTTCTTATAAGGGGTGGGTTAACTATAAGTTGGACTTCCCTTAAATTCCTATTCCTATTGGAAAAGTAAAAATTGAATGAATTTTTATATTGAAAAAACTACGTTTTTTTTTAACTTAGATTTTTAAAGTTAAACCTATACAGTTTAAATTCGTGCATCCAAATATATAATATTAAAATATTTTTTATTTTCAATTAATAAATATTTCAATTACTTATTAAATGATTTAATTAACTACAGTACTTATATTATTGTAAGGCTACTGGTACGAATTTAGCATTTATAAAGTGCATTTTATACAAATGTACAAAATGAAAGACGCAGTATATTTTTTATCCTTATTATGTAAAAAAAAATATTTTTCATAATTAGATTAGATTAAATAAGAGATTTGTTATTTACGGATTCTTGTGATAATTTATTTATTCTAAAAAAACTTCCTGCTTTATCCCGCATAGCAGGGTATTCAGAGACAACCTAGTGTCAAGACACTCCGTTGATTGCTTGCCGTCCGAAATCGAGACATTGCGTGATGAGCGGCGAACTCAACATGCAATTCAAATGTTATTATTTATAAATTTTAGGTTTTAAATGTTTGAGGCTTTATATAAATTAAGTTGAAAAAGAAACATAATATAAATCCTTTTTGATTTTGTTAAAATAAAATAATTTTGTTTAAAAAAGACATGGTAAAAAATTGATTATTTATTTACTTACTGTTTTTCTTCAAAGTGAAATTTTATTAATTTCGCGATATTTAAATAGTTTGAAATGAAACTATTTTAAACGGATTAATAGTGTATGTTTTGGTATTAGAAAACCGAATGATTCGAACATTTTACAGACCGTTGATAAAAAAATATATATATCAAACTACCGCCATCTGTTCTTATTTGGCTCGTATACTTGATCCTTGCAGAACTAGATGTAAACGTGGAGTTTTCAAAACTATATTTTCTAATACCAAAATGTACGCTATTAATTCCTTTAAAATAATTTCATTTGAAATTTAAAAAGTAAAAAATTTAATTTTGAAAATATTTTTATCTATATTCTTCATACTTATTATTTTTTTATCTGTTGGGAGGAAAATAAAAACCCCAGCACTGATGCAATTTTATAAAGACAATACAATATTTAATGGAAATTTATTTTAAGATGTTATAATAAATAAATATATATATATAAATACATACATACTTATTGTTTTATTTGAACCAAACAAACGGTTTACACTACATCACACCTTCAATTGCACACAGAACTATTTTATATATTCTATTTGAACAGGAAGCTGAAACAAAATATGTGAATTATTATTTAAGAAATAAAGATGAATGACCATTGAGACCTGTCGTTGTCAGCAATGTAAACATGATCGGTGTGGGTTCGATTCCCACTCAGGGGAATGATTTATATTTAAATTATTTCCATTTCATCGCTCTGGTAGAACGAATGAAGGTGTCGAATTCGGCGGAAAGTGCAGTAGGGGATGTCACACATTTAGATACTTTCTGTATATCTTGCTATGCGGCAAAAAAGCGTGAAAATAGAAAAAATAAAAAAAAACTAAAGAGCCAGTGACAATTAAACTGTGATAAAGCATGACCGGGTAGTCGGACAACTCAGTGTCAAGATACTCCGTATAATGCTTTATTCCTAAAATTTAGACATTCCGTTTGGAATTGTGGTACACAACTGAAATGGGAAAATGAGGATAATTCAAATCAAATCAATATCTAAACAGGAATCAAAACTACAACCACTACTTTTACAATCAGTCACATAAAAGATTCTTCATACAGTCAGTCATACAGGGTTGTGGTAAGGGCAATACTAATAAGGCTTACTATTCAAGCATAACGTGAGAATTAAAGGGAAAGTGAGGGATCTGGAAAACTGAATCGGCAACATTTACTTAATTTTCTACAAATTAATGAATTTTGATTTGCATACAACGATTTTTATTTTTTTTAGCTTCACGCTTTTAATCTCGTAGCAGGGTAGACAGAAAGTACCTAGTGTCAAGACACTCTGCACGGAATTCGAGACATTGCGTGTTGAGTGATGGAACTCAACGCCTCACTTTGTCTCAACAAAGCGAGGAAGTGAGTGGGGATCGAACCCACAACTGGTCGCTTTTACATTCAAACGCTGTCACACTGCGCTACTATGCGATTTGAGTATTTATTTTAATTATATCTCCACGCTATAAGACCTATTTTTTTACTATACCAATAATAATCTTTGCAAACGAATTATTTTTGGTATAATAAAAATAAATATAAGATATTAGTCAAAACTTGCAAGTTATAAAAAAAACTCACCTATACGGATAGCCTTGTGTTTTAGCTCTGAAAACGGAGAGCAATAGAGAGAAAAACACACACACTAATATAAGTCCCACCACGGACTGGAATCTTCTCTTCTTTCCTTCTTGAGATTTCTGAACTTCCGACCCTTTAACACCTCCAGCGGCTTCTATCATCAATATCATGCCTACTACGACTGCTCCATCTGATTTTGATCTTAAGGAAATTATTATTACAAAATACAATATCTACTTACTGCCATATTAGGGTCCAAAATGTTCTCAAATAATTGCCTATTTTAATGTAAAGTTTAATCTATATCTGTTCAGTAGTTTTTGTTTTAAATGCAACAAACATCTATTTTTAAAAATACCAATACTGTTTTTAATATTAATATGATAAATTGTATTTATTCCATTTCAAAGTATCATTTATTTTTTTTCTTATTATTATTATATATGCCCATTTGGTACTCCACTTTCCGCCCAATTTCGATTGAGTATTAGATGGCGGAACCCAACGCCGTGCTTTGTCTTAACAGAGATTTTTTCACATTATCCCAGTCATATGGACATAGAGATCTGGTGCTTAAATACTTGTAATTGAATCCGAACACAAAAAACTTATGAACAAAATCCGATATCCTATGTGGATTTAACATATATACGAAATTAATTGACAGATTAGATTTAGTAAGAAATATTTTGATACTTTTAAAACTGCTGGACCAATATTTACCAAAAAAAAAATAAGAACTACAATACCACAGACAAACAAACACACACAGACGTATAACTATTTTTTTAATTTTTTAATATAAAATTTAATGCACTACAAACCAGATCTGTAATTTCATAATCAACTACTTTTAACTATGAGACATCAAACTTATAATATTAGTCTATTTCAATGTCAAAAAAGTCTTAAAAATAATTTCGTCAATTTAAAAAATATGATAAGATCTTTGATTTTCGATCTTTGATTATAAAATTAAATCTTCTGAGCCCCACTGAAAATAATCTTTGTGGGACCAAAAGGCAGCCTTTCTGCGCCTAACAAAAAAAGAATCACGGATATTGGTCCAGAATTAAAAAAAAAAAAAGATATACTGGCTGCCTTGAGAGCCTCCTCCTTTTGGGAAGTCGTTCAAAAAGGATACTCAACATAGCAACTATATAACTCTCCAACACAAACTGTCCATGTGACCCTCCGTTGATATACACAGGACCATTCTTTGTTCTATGGAAGAACGGAGGACCTCTGATCTGATTCCACATCTGACCTGACACCATAGCAAAGCACACGAACACTGCTCCAATAGCCCACATTTGCTTGTTGTACAGAAATTCCAAGTTATTTCTTCTTAAATAAAGGAAGCCTGCTACTAAGATGAACAGCATTGAGAATGCTACAACACCTGAATAGTTGGGTGGTCTCAACACTCTTATCTGTAAAAAAGAGATCAAATCAAAGGTTACGCGGTTAGTTGTCGGTTCGATTCTGGCTTTGGAATTAATCATATATAAAATTTATATTTATGTCTCAACTATGTTAGAACAGAATGTGGTGTTGATTTCTCCACTCAATACACAATGTCTCGATATAGGGTAGGAAGCAGTTAATAGTGTCTTGACACTAGGTCTGTGTCTGTCTCTGACAACACTGCTGTGCAAAACATAAAGATCATTTTTTTTTAATTAAAAAAAGGTAATGTTTGCTTCAATACTAATTAATTTGTACATATAATAAAAATTAACACAAGAGAAAGACTACAATCTTAATGTTTATTTTTTTAGAAAACACTCTTCATAGCATACATAAAAGTATAACATAAAATATTATCTTTAATTATTAAACAGTGATAATTCAGGTGTTTTTTTTAAATTTTAAAATAAATACAAAACTTCAAATATCATAAGTCGACTATCTTAAGCATTATAAAATAAAATGATCCATAATAAGATGTTTGATTTTCGTGATTTTTACGTATTTTTAATGCACCTATTTTAAATGGATTAATTGTGTATACACAGATATTCAAAAATATATGATCACCTTTAACCATGGACTATTGTAAAGTGTTCGGAACATCAGGTTTCCAAAAATATATTTTCGAATATCAAAATATATATAATTAATCTGTATCAAATAGTTTCATTGAAAATATTCTATTTCTTCTAAATCTCACCTGAACATCAGTTCTATCTTGGATCCATTTGGCGATAGCTTCAGCATGTATACCCATTCTCTCAAAGTCCATTGAATCAGCTGGTTTAGGCTTGCCTTTAGCTGGGAAATGCATTATGACTGGTGCTGTGTTAAGTCTTAACTGAAATAATATTTGTTTCATATACAAATAAATTATTATAAACATACATTTTTAAAAGGTGTATAAAAATAAAAACTTTATAAAAGTTATTAAATGGATAATGGTTTTTCCATAAAGATAATTACTAACAATAAAGGTAGTTAAATTGTTTTCAACTTTTGCCTTCACTGTTTTTTGTATAAAATGTGTATAGTCAAGGGTGTACAGACCTTAAAAAAATAAAAAATGCATACATTATCTATAGATTTGATAATTTATGCTTACTGTGATATAGCTGAAAACTGTCAGCTTAATATTTACATCTATAAGTAAAAATAAAGAAGAAAATAAGGTAAATATTATAAGAATTACTGACCATCTGAAAGACATCTGACCCTTCATCAAAATCAACCATACCGAAGAACAACTGAGTATTTGGAGTACCAGCGAAGCGCATCGAGTTAGCTACAATTATATATTCATCATAAACATGCTGACATATAGCACAACGACGTGAAGGTGCCATGGCTGTGAACATCACGATGAACGAGTAGTCTCTTGGCGAAGACTTCACATAATCTTTAAACTTATTCAAATTTAATGGTATTACTGAATGCTTAAGCGACATTTCGGACAGCTGCTGCAATTTCTCTTCGAGCTAGAAATTAATACAAATTTGTCATAAATTTTATCAACAAATATTCACCGGTTGTGCTTTCATTTACGTGGTAAACTTACGCCTTTTCCACGATTTTGTGCATTAATATTGTAATATGTTAGTATAACAAAGAAACTAAGCAGTAATTTGTACTTCATTATGATATTTTAATTCTTATTTTAATATTTGTAAGACGTGAATTTCTTATATGAATAGAAATCAAACAGCCAATAATGAAACGCCACCAAACTTCGCAATTGATAAGTGACAATTGTAACGTCACCTACTTCAATCGTAAATTTGTTGCCACACTAAATTAATTTGGCATAAACCTAACTTCAAAAATTCCTTGACATTTTCAATAAAAATAAAAAAAATATTTTTTTTTTAAATCAAAATTAATCGCTACTAAACCGTAAATATATTTTTAGAAGCTATCGACAATCAGGGACTTGAAAAATATTATGTCAATTCTACTTTTTAGTTCTTATTTCTATGTATTAGAGTAAGCCCATTCTGCCATGAAAAATTATTTTTAATTGTATGTATGAATAGGAACCATAGATAGAATTAGCATATAATACATAATAAGAAAATAAAGCGTATCCGTGTATGCTACGATTATCTTCATGCCATGCATGACATTATGTAAATTTCATGAAGTGTGTATAATTACCTATTGCAGATATCATTAATGTTCACGTTAACAGCTACTAATTAGAAATGAATATAATTGAGCAATAATATATATATATATATATATATATATATATATATATATATATATATATATAGTCCGGTCGTGGCGCAGAGCGACAGCATCTTACCATAAACGCGGTCGGTTGTGGTTTCGATTCCCACTCGGAGGAGTGATTATATTTAAATTATATTCACTTCCTCCCTCCGGTTAGTCTGGCATTTAGTTTCACCACACCACACGCAATGTCTCAAATTCGTTGGAAAGCGAATTAGAGTTTCTTGACAGTGGGTACAATCTGTCTACCCTGCTACGCGGGATATAAGCGTGAAGTGAAAAATAATTTAAAAAAGCTATTTCCAATATTAATGTAATCTTTTTACGTATTTTTCCGCAGTTATCGAAGAGAACTCAATGCCCCTACGTTCTCCACCTCCCTCCAGAAATAAACTTTAAATAAGAAATAATTTATGAAAGAGTAAAAAAATTTGAACGCAACGGGATTCGAACTCGCACCTCTTGGATACCGTCCAAGCGCTGTGACCGCTACTCCATACGTTCTACTAGAACGCATGGCGTAGCTAAAAATGTTTTCTAATCCTAAATGTGGAATAACACTAAAAATAGAAAACATTTAAATAGAAAAATATATCCATATATCAATTATGCAATTGTTCATAATTCAGGTAATATGTACATAGCAGCTTTATAAATCTCCGCATATAACAAGGAACCGCGAGAGCTGCCGCTGCCTTTTTAAGTTCCTTTTATTATAGACAATGAAGTTTTATCCCGCTTAGCAGGGAAACTGGTAACTAAACTCGTAGATTGCTTTCCCCAATATCAAAATATTGCATTTAACATGCAGCATGGAGTGGTCTTTATTAAAAAAAATGAAAATTATCAATCCCTTAAATGAGAATCGAACCAGTAGTTTAATCAGCTCTAGTGAGAGAATTCAAAACTGGAATCAGGTTACCTTACTAGTGCACAGGAAAAACAATCATACCTACATACCTACAACCAATAGGATACAAACGCTAGCAATTTCATGTTAATTCATTAAATATCATTACATTGTGTTAATTGTGCTTGTTAATTCATTAAATATCATTACATTTTAAACAAAAATGGTTTTCTGGTTTTAAATTTCGAACTATTTTTAGCCATTATTTTACTATAAAAAATTGGAATAGACTTCAATATTATAATGTTATAATCTAAATGTGATCACCATTGTAATTATGTAGTCATTACAATGAAAATTGCAAATCATAAAGTGATGGAAGAGTTGGTATCAATTTTCAGTGTATAAAATATTTTATATATAAATATTTTGTATAAATATCAGTGTATAAATATTTTGTTTGGAATACAGTTCAAATATTACCAATATACTATTTAATTTGATTTTTTAATGTTTACAATTCTATAATACTTAACATTAATATATTTTAAACAAATAGGTTTCAAATGAATTTTCTTTGTAAAATATGTGTGCTTTATGTATAATGCTTTAGTGTAAAAGGTGGAGCCAACAAAATAACTAAAAAAAAAACATGGACATCAACTGAAACACTCGATTCATAATTTACAGTAGTTTTCAAAATATTTTATTAACACAATTCATTCAATAACACCAAGATTATAACATTCTCTAACATGAAACCTAAAATAATACAATTTCACCTATTTGCATTTATTTTACTTACCAATTTTTATATTCATTCAAACATCATTTGTCTATGAGGTAATACATAATAAAAATATTTTAAAATTTTCTCCACATATAAGTCATCAGAAACGGTTCATATATAAAGTGCAATGTCTATATTTTATTATTAATATTAATAATAATAAATAAATTATATTGTTCGCTCAAAAGAATACCGTTGAGGAAAATAAAACACACAAAACAATCAAGTAGAAACAAAATAATATGGAATGTACAAATCATGTTTATTAACTGATCCCTGGCATTACATTGTTTGTGACTCGCTTACGAACAGACAGACTGGCAATTTGTTTTGCATTTTATACATATATATATATAAATATATATATAATTTCAGTATGGTCACAGCATAGAGGCGACAGCACCGGGACAAGTACACCCATGAAACGTAACAAGTATAATAAGCCAGGTGTTGAAATTCAGCTATTTATTATTTAATATAGGGTACACAGTACCACGGGGGATTCGGTTCATAAATATTTCGTTTGGACTTAACTTTCTACTCTAACTGTACATTAGTTTCGCCTTACACTAAAATAATCTAAGTGATATATTTCGCAATAGGTAACGCGCACGTAGTAGTAATAGTAATACTCCAAAAAATGAAAGCGGAAATTTTTAATCACTCGGTAGCTGAAGGGACTTTAAAATATACAATTGATGACCGATGTCTGCGGACGCAGCATCTTGTCCACAGAGTCGGCGTGAGATGTTGCTATATATTATACATCCTCGAAGCGCTACACTGCTACCGGTGATTGGTTTGCGCGACTATTAGCAGATATAAGGCATAGAGCTTCGAGGGTTGTTCGGAGTGTGTTTAGTTTACTGTTGTTTCGTGTAAAGGTAGATGGCGACAATGAGACCGTATAGACCCAACACTTCAGCGAAAATGAGGATAAGAATCATTCCGACGAATAGCCTTGGCTGTTGAGCGGTACCGCGGACGCCGGCATCACCTACAATGCCTATGGCGAACCCAGCTGCCAGACCAGAGAACCCTACGGCGAGACCCGCCCCCAAGTGGATGAATCCTCTGGAAATTAAATTACCAAACATTAATATACAAATTTAAATAAACACATTATAAACTACATGATAACATAATAAAGCAGATCGCTTCTCAATTATGTATTACTACTACTTCCTAATATAATCTATTTTGAATAACATAATTAAATATCTTTAATATAATTAAAGTGTAATACAAGAGAATGATATACAAATAAAAATATGCATATAAAACATATTTCAGTAATTAATTAGTGCAGATTCTCTTCTAAAGACCCAAAAAATCACAAGAACCATAATAAGGCAAGTATAGTTCCTAGTGTATATGATACATTTTTTTAACTTTGATTTTAAAATAATATCATCATATAAAATCATATAATATTATCTTTTATATATATATATATAAAATAATATAAAAGAGAATTTTTATTTCCATATTTCTGAATCAAATTTTTGTATTCCCGAAGAGAAAACAGAAACATTACGAGTCTCCGAGTTCCACAAGTGTTAGCACTTTAAAATTATAAAAAAAAGAAATAATGTAACAAAAGGTATAAACCTGTGTTCATAGATTCATATCCCACTCTTTAAAATATTCCATTAATTTAAAAAAACTTCACATAGGCATTTTGGCATACAACACATGATCTCATTTTCCCAATATTTAATTTTAAAGAAAAACCTAACATTACTTGAATAAAACAAACTGTATTTAAAATAATAATAATATATATCACAGACAATTAATAAAATAACCGCAATACTCAATAATATTTTTATCCTGTGGCATTACCATATTAAATCTTGATAAATTGTCAATCATAAACAATCATTACATTATTCAATGTCAAAAGCAAAAATTAAAAGCAACAGGAAACCACTAGATAAATTAATCAGTAAAGATGCCAATAAAGTGAATAAACTGGTTATGCCCTATAATGAATAAACTATTTAAACAATATTGAAGTTTTTGTCATAAAGCATCAGTAATATTAAAATCTAAAAAATTATGAATCCAGTTGAATGAATATTATTCACACTTTGAAATAAGAAACAGTAATAAAAGCTACCATAGCAGGACTTCAACCCACACCAACTTGAACCCTTAGAAATGACCACAGTTAAAATTTCAGAATCTGCATGTCTACACTTCATAATTTATAACTCTAAAAACAAACTTAATAAGAATAATCAAAAATCAAATTAGACATGTCTCACCTGAAAAGAGGATAAGTAGCTGGAGCTTCCAAGGAACCAGCAATCAACACAGCTACGACCAGCCCGTAGATGGCAATGATACCCGCCATGACAACGGGAATGATGGACTTCATGATGAGCTCGGGCCTCATCACCGACATGGCGGCGATACCTGTGCCGGACTTGGCTGTGCCATAAGCGGCTCCGAGGGCTGGAAATGAAAATTTTTGATTATATTAAGTGTATTTTAATTTTTATTTAATGCAAAATTAAAAAATAAAAAAGACAAAATAGATAGCAAATGAAATTAGACGATCAATGAAATATGATTGACATCAAGTAATATTATTTAATATGTAAATTATGTAATTTGATAGGGTGTGGCCTTTGATGACCCACTTTTCGAAAATCTAGACATTTAAGATTTCTTTTTTAAATAAATCCTTTTTGGTTTTGTTTTTCCTTCTAGAAATTTTTAAATGTTCTCATAGTATTAAACAGTTAAGTGAAACTTATAATAAAAAATAAATTTTTTGTTTGGTTTTTCCTTCTAGAAAATATTGAATGTTCTTATAGTATTAGAATTAAGTGAAACTTTCTAAAACAAAGTTAGTCAAAATTGAATACTGGAGCAAATCATGTGATGTAATTGTTCAATGACATTTTTTTTGTTTTTAGCCTAAAGGCTGTATTTTAAGTTAAAAAAATACTAGATTCTAGTTAATAGCAATAAAACCTATATAAATAACATGTAATGTCAATATAACTGCTTAAAAATGTCAGTCAAGTTGCATATGTTGTAACTGTCATGTGACAGCTTATCTGTCGATTTAAGTTAACTTTCCTCCATATTCTATAAAAAAGGTACAGAATTATACATTTTTTCCTTATAAATTAGGTTTTTAAGGTACCAATATCATATGTATTAACAAAGAACATTTTTCTTTAATATCAGACAGATTCCATAAGTAATGCTACTCAAGTGACCTATTGGTTGAAAATCAGTTCTCTTTTAAATGTAACCTACATTATCTGTTAGCTCACATAAAATACTTCTTGGTATTGTATAACAAAAGTAATTCATCTTTAAGACTCAAGTTCTTCCTGTAATTATCAAGTGTTTAATTGTATATAAATTACCATTGATATGCAGATTGTTTCATTCATATATAATGATTATACCATTTATGAACTAATATTTATTTAAAATTAACAATACTTAAAAAAGGAAGTTCGAAAATATTGGTAAAAAATTGAGATATTCCTACATATAAGTAATAAGGAATATAGTAGTCTTATTTTAATATAGATTCTCATTAAATGTTCTATAAGGTAATAGTTGAAATAACAATTAAAGTTACGAAGGTACTAAGTTACGACTACCTCCATCACATGATCAAGTTAAGTCATGTGATTTTAAAGTCGAGTATCAAATTGGTTGAAATGAAAAATCAACGTACACCGACGTCAATAATCTCAAGAAATCGTTTTGCAAGCCTGCGCAAATCAATTACTTTCATTTTCGAATGCGTTAACGGTTTGACACCTATAAATATAAGATCTTTAGTTTTATCTACATGTACTGTATTGATTATGGCTCCATGAAATGTGTCATGACGGTATTTAGCGCTACATCAGCAATGCTGCCAACATTAACCTTTTTCGCTATCACGATGTCAATCACATGATGATCGATTCATTTTCCCAACCCCATACTACACCCACTAACGACTTAAACCGCCCTTTTCAACAAAAACACCGATACAAATACAATCGATTGAAGTATGCTATAGATATGTACCTAGATTTTGCGTATGCCTCAAGGTGCGTCTGTTCCTATATTTAGGTCTCCTAAAATAACCATATTCGCAATTAAACAGATTGATTAAATGAGAATTACTAAGAAACAAGTAACAGGTTCTAGTGGATGCGTGAATCCATCGATCTCGACGACATTTTTTCAACGTACTCAGCCAGCCATTCTTTCTACTATAAACCACACAAAGTACATACCGCTAAAAATGATAGCAGACGCCGCCCCCATAACTCCAAAGAAAGGTCCATAGATGGGATTTGTTTCGGCCATTTTGATTGTGAAGTGTGGGAGTATTTACAGGTCCCAAAAACTGTGATGACTATCTGCACACACTCACTCCACGGAACTATTTTAGCACAGACAAATATGGCCCAAGCTTTGCAGTCTCGATAGAATGGGTCATATGACGATTGATGTTCAAGGCAGTGCTCGATATGCCCTAACTTCTGATTGGCGTTGTGACGTTATTTCCGAAATGCGCGGCCAATCCTGAGCTGCACACTCAACAGTGGTGTGACGTATAACATTGATGTGGATCGCTGGCCAGCAAAATTTAACTGCGCATGCTCAAATGAACAGTTTTGATACCTTTTAATGAAACAAAGAATAATATTAATTATATTTTACTCATTATAAAATTTTTAATAAATTTCTTATTTTATTTTTATGTGTTTAATATATTGGAAATTACTTATTAAATTAAATTTTTCAGTTTTTCTGTAGTTTGTATTTGATTTGACTAATTCAAGTTATTAGTAACGCAGATAGCGCGAAATTTGAATTTTGCTGAGCTTATATCAATCTTTTCGGCCTTGGATATTTTTTACATGATTTATAGAGTCCTAACGTATTTGAGTGATGAAACACATCAAATATAATAAAAGTAATAAGCAATGAGTTATTTTGAATATTTGCATATGATTATTTTGCTCGAAAGTTACTAGCAAAATACTTAGTAAATCATCAATTCTACAAGAAATTTGAAATATTTCATTTTTAATATTAAACATAAATAAAAATATTATTCATGTACAAACAAAATTCTAACACGAGCTACAACATATACTTATGGTACATTTTCATGAATATTTCAATTCTAATATAACCTAATTACATATTTAAGAAAATTTCTTTCGTTAATTTTAAATAATCAGAAGTAGTGGTTACTTCTGATTATTTAAAAACATATCCAATAAAACCATAAGAAGAAAAAAATTCTAATTACATTTAGAATTCTAATATTTATTAAAATAACATTGCACATTTAATTATAATTCTTAGAAAATTACAAATAATATAAGTTACAGCTACTCTGTGGATTCGCTTTAAAACTGACCTGTCAATGTCAACATCATGTTGATTTATATAGGTTATATTTGTTATTCCATGTGAAGCGATTATTAGTTCTTTTCAAGTAAATAAATATAACTTATATATATTTTAGCAAAATATAAGCAAAATGAAGTTTAACTATAAGGTTAGTTTAAATACTTGTGCTTTTATAATACAGTACAGTACTTCAAGTTTAAGTAATTAAAGAATTTCAATGTTTATTTGCAGCTTTTCCTAAAATTCTACGTTTTGTTTGTTTGTTATAATTTTTTAATATATTAATTTTCACTGTCTATTCTGTCTATTTCAGTTTCAAAATCTATTAGGTACTGTATATCGACGTGGTGATATATTGTTTACGAATGATGGGAATTGTGTTATCAGCCCAGTTGGTAATAAAATTACTATTTACAATCTTAAACAGTGAGTATAATATAATAATAAATATCGTTCTATGTTTCATTCTTTAATTGTTTTCATTCCTCATAGAAATATAATACGATTATGTAAAAAAATATAATATAAAATTAATTATTACAGAAATAAAAGCAATACCTTGCCAATAGAAAGCCATTTTAATTACACAGCAATTGATGTATCTCCAAATGGCACTATTCTGCTTGCAATTAACGAAAGTAAGTGTATATTAATTATGCTTTAAATATGTAACAAAACCAAAAAAAAAATAAAAGAGTAGTTCACAAAAGTGGACTTTCAATGAAATATAACAAGAAGAAAGTGGTAATTCTTTGTGTGATTGAAGTGTCAAAGGTGTGTGTTGTTAATGTACAATTCTCAAAACTTACTATTTTTGAGTATGTATATATGTATGTATGTAAAAAAATCAAAATTAAAACGAATGAATGAAGATATCAATATGGTATATTCATGCATTCATTTTAAATTTAGCGTACACAAAAATACCTTACTTTGTAAATTTCCTCTTATTTAAACATTTAAGATATTATGTTGGTCTTTCAATTTTAAAAATGTTGATAGCTTTCATAATGAGAAATTGTTTGTAAAGATTAATATGATACCATTTTTAACATAAAAAATATGAATATGAAGAAATTATAAAGACATTGTCTGTGTGGTTTTTAATATTACTGAATTTACACTAACTTTATTTTACAATTCTAAAATAAAAATAGGCTAAGTTACTCCTTATTACAATGGCTATTTACTAGTGAGAGCAGGTTTCAGAGATTAGCTGTAACAGACAGACAGATAGGCAGACACAAATAGTCAATAAATTTTGAAATAGACACCCTGTTTTTATTTGTATATAAAATTACTTATTTATTGAAAATGTGTGCTATTACAGAGGGTGAAGCTCAGATGATAAGTTTATTGACATGTACAGTAATACATAGGTATAAATTTAAACAAGAAGTGAATGCCGTTAAGTTCAGTCCCGATGGAAAATTATTTGCAGCTTGTTGTGATGATACAGGTAAGAAACTATATAACATAGTCTTAAGACACTATTGTCCATTTATTGTCTATTCTAGCAATATTTTGTGTTGAGTAACAGAGCACAACACTGCACATGGTCTTAACTGATTGGAGTAACTAACTCATTTTTAGATACTAAATTCTTGTATTTGTTATAAAAACGTTTACTAATAATAAAATAATATTAAATATTGAATTATTAAAACCATAATAACATTCAATAATATTTCAGTATTCATAATGACAGCCCCTAGTACATTTACTGGTGAATTCAGATCTTTTGTCATGAAAAGAGTGTTTAAAAAAGCATTAGATCAAGTCACATGTCTCGACTGGTCGTCTTGTGGGAAGCTTTTGGCCGTTGGATCTAAAGACACTACAACTAAAATATACACATCAGAATATTTGGATAATTTGAACATGTATTCATTAAGTGGTCACACAGATAAAATAGTGGGTGTGTTTTTTGAGAAGAAAAGTCTAGATCTTATAACTGTTAGTCGTAACGGTCAGATTTGTTTGTGGGAAGCCAGTATTGATGCAGACGAGTTGTTAACATCTAAAGTTCAAATTTCACATAAGAAAAGAAGAAAGTTGCAAAAACAAGCGGAATTACAAGAAGATGAAGTAGATGAGGAGAATATTATTGAAAAGGATAAGGATTATGTGAGCTTTTTTTTATTTATTTCCTTTGACTAAAAACTTTTTTTATGATTTTTCAATTTTTTATAATAGTATATAGTAAGATAGTCATACACAATCTAGTGTCAAGACACTCTGTAGACAACTATTTATGTAATAATAGAAATTGATATAATATTAAAAAAACAGATTTACGGTTTTATTCACATAGCTAAAATGTCAAAAATAACCTAGTTTGAGGAGTCTCCATTGTCCATTTCCTGCTTATAAGCGAGATATTGCTTATTGGCGAAACTCAACGCTGCGTTTTGTCCTACTGGAGAGAATAAAAGGATATTAAATATAATCATTCCTTAAGTGCATATCATATCTTTTTTGCCTAACTATGATATACTTAATAATTTAAACAAATATAATTTAGTTTTACTACATTAGTAGCTCATACTTATTTTATGTCTACAGAACTAGGTGAGAAAAAACTCCACTCCATTTTTTTTAAATTTCTATATTAAATTTAAAATTTCAGGAAAGCGACAAAGATGAAGACATGGAAAAAGAACCAGAAAAAGCGGATGAAAACAAAAGGCTGCAGTACAAAAAACTCGGACGCCATTACATAGGGGATGCCATAAGAAACGCCCATCACAAGGTTAAATTGACAGCAGCAGCTTACCACAAGAATACTAAGATTTTAGTTACAGGTTAGTTATTTCAATATTATATTTAAATTAGAGCTTGTTTTTCGTGAAATGATTAATTTTGTTTAGTTAGATATAAAATATAAGTTTTTTTTTATTATAATAAAACTAATAAAGATTTCTATTTAAAGTTTAACAACCTTTATTCTTTTCTTCATTTAGTTTTCTATATTTTTAAATATGATGTTTTTCAATATTGTTTTTCATATTGTTTTATTTTATAAAAAAAACAAGAATTTTCGTAAAAAATAAATTTTATTTAGAGTTCATTAAATGTAAAGGATAATTGAATGAATGAATTGTCCTTTTATTTTTATTTTAACATTAAAAATTAGGGTCAGTCGGGAGGGGAGTGGGACAGCGTATGACTGTGTGTGTGAAGTGCGATTGGTCGTGGGTTCGATTCCCAATTGGGGCAATTATTATATTTAAATTACTTACATTTCCTCACTCTGGTAAAACATAACATGGCATTGAGTTCCGTTACTCAACACGCAATATCTCGAAATCGGCAGGAAGTGAGGAATGGATTGTCTTGACAGAAAAAAAAAAGGAAAAACAACTCAAACAGACTGGTCTGTTTGAGTTGTTTTTCCTTATTTTTTTTCTGTTTCTTTGTCACAAAAAAATGACATCTAATTATTTTATTTTATTTTTTTATTTTTACAGGTTTCTCAACAGGCATATTCTTTCTACACGAAATGCCAGATGTGAACCTTATACATACGTTAAGTATATCTGAGCACAGAATCAGTAGTATAGCTGTGTCAGCGCAAGGCGACTGGATAGCATTCGGATGTCCAAATATAGGACAGTTACTTGTATGGGAATGGCAAAGTGAGTGATTTTTTATCTTTTATTTTATCTTTTATCTTTTATTTTTGTTCTTTTGTTCTTTACAAGTGTACGCATATTTGTGGCATTTTGTGAATTCGATTCCTATTTAACATAATGGCTATATTAAATTATAATAACTTTCATTTTTAAACTGAAATTGAAATTGTGATAAGAGATTGTGGCAATGTAAATGCGATCGGTTGTGGGTTCAATTCTTACTGGGGGAGGTTACTGAGAATATTTAAATTAATTTCATTACCTCGGTCTGGTAAGACAATAATGCGGCGTTGAGTTCCACCACTCAACACGCAATGTTTCGAATTCGGTGGAAAGCGAAGTACGGAGTGTCTTGACACTAGGTACTTTCTGTCAACGATCCGGGTTAAAAGCGTAAAACTAAATCTGATCAACAGGTGAACAGTACGTAATGAAGCAGCAAGGCCACTCGTTGGACATGACGTGTCTCGCCTATTCCCCGGACGGGTTGTACATCGTCACAGGGGGTTACGATGGGAAAGTTAAAGTGTGGAATACCACTTCCGGTTTCTGTTTCGTGACGTTCAGTGAACACAAATCTACAGTGACCGACATAGTGTTTAGTCCGAATAAAAAGTTTTTTGTATCGTCCTCCCTGGACGGTACTGTACGCTGTTATGATCTTACTAGGTGAGTTTATGTGTTTTTTTTTGTAAAAAAAAAACCCTTCGATATTTTTCCTCATCTTTTCGAAGGTCAACCGAGGTCTCCCCCGACCTCTCGTACCACTCACCGTTGCTTCATAAATCTTTCTCACCATTCTCTCAACGTGCCCAAACCATCTGAGCACGGCTCTTCTTCATTCTTACTATGATATTCTCGCTTATGCCTGCCATTGATACTGACTAATACTGGAGGAAGGTCGAGAGGTCGCGAGGATCCCTTGACGGTCATTTATGAAGAGATTAATGACTGTAGATGTGGCGAAAGAGGTATGCAGCGTTTAACGCTCCGTTCTCTTCGACTACCCCGCAAAGAATACAGTGATAATAAATAAAAATAATAAAAACAATTATATATTTTTTAATTCAATTTTAATTATTTTCAGATATCGTAATTTCCGTACATTAACATCGCCAAGTTTAGTTCAATTTGGGTGTGTTAGTTTAGACAGTAGCAGCGAGTTGTGCGCCGCCGGCGGTCAAGATGTGTTCGAGATATTTGTATGGTCCATCAAATTTGGTAAACTGTTAGAGGTGAGTTCAAATATATATATATATATATATATATATATATATATATATATATATATATATATATATATATATATATATGTATTTTATTTTGAGTCCATTTTTACTCATTTTTCATTTGTGGAAATTATGGAAATATAATTTATTTTTTTTCAAGAAAATCGTGAATTTTTGTTTACTCAAGTAGGTAAAAGAAATATAATAAATTAGCGGCAAGTTCGCTGCTTCGTCTGCGTGAAATACGCTATAATAATTCAATATATAAATATTGAGTTTTGTTTAAATTATTTAAAGCGCTAAAAGCGCTGATAGATACGTTTAATAGATAACTCGAATGGAAATCTTTCTTTCCCCATATTTTATGATTCAGGTATGGCGTCAATCTCGATTGACCACAAAATTTGGCAAAATTCTCTTGTTGTCTTGTAAAATCGAGACAATGCGTGTTAAATAATGGTACTCAACGCCGCACTTTGTCTTACCAGAACGAAGACATGATAATTATTTAAATATGATCAGTTTCTCGAGCGGGAATCGAACTCGCAACCACGATAGCCTCTCTTTCATATTACCTATTCACATAGTTATATATTATATAGATGTTTTTTTCATTTCCAGGTACTAGGAGGACATGAAGCACCAGTATCTTCTCTTTCCTTCTCCCCAGTGCTATCCAGTTCAAAGTTAGCGTCAGCTTCATGGGACAAATCTATAAAATTATGGAATTGCATCGAAACGAGCTCAGACTGTGAAACTATACAATTGACATCGGACGCCCTACAAGTTGTGTTCAGACCTGATGGTGAAGAGGTAATGAAATATATTATATATTATCGTTGTTTTATTATGAAAAGTAGTAAATTACGCGTTGCCAATAGCAACGTGTATACTAAGAGTAACTGGTTTAATAATATTGGCAAAATTTTACCTAGTATCCCTATATATTTTGACAATGTCAAATTTCATATTCTATCTAAAATGGGACAGATGATATTTTTTCCTTCCTCAATTAATATTTACAAGTATAATATAATAATATTTTATAACATTTTTTTTACTGTATTATTGATAATGTTTGAAAAAAAAATCAATCCTATAAGAGTCTCGATGTATCATCATATATTCATAAGATTATATGGCTTGAACGATACGTAACAGATCAAGGTTCGAGTCCTGTTGCTTTCAAATTTTTATAACGTTTTTTTTTAATATATTTTTCATAATTTCACTACGTGTTGCCATGGCAACGCTCATGTTGCTTTACTCGAAAGTTTATGTGACGTAGTATGTAGAACAATACAAGTAGAACTTTTTATTATATTTAATTAAGAACTACGCATGCGTCTTTGTATGCGTGACATTTAAAATCTTCAGTCTTTTATTTTATAGTTCTACATTAAAGTAGGTTAAGTTACACATCCGCGTGAGTCCGGCTGAGACCTGACTGTAACGCGATCTGTCGTGGGTTCGCTTCCCACTCGAGGGAGTGATTATATTTAAATTATTTTCCCTTACTAGTTTTGGTAAAGATAGAGTGCGGCGTTGAGTTCCACCATTCAACACGTAATGTCTTTAATTCGGTGGAAAGCGAAGTACGGAATGTCTTGACACTAGGAACTTTCTGTCTACCCTGCTATGTGGGATAAAAGCGTGAAGCTGAATAAAAGTTACTTATTATTCTATTAGATATCGGTTAGTGAGAGGCCCTTCAAAATAGGTGCAGCCGTTCCAAAGATTAGCTAGAACAAACAAACAAACAAAAAATGTAAAAAAAATATATTTATTTTATTGGTATATAATAACAAACATACACTTCCATTTTATTTATTAGTATTATATTTTCTTGGCCACCAGATAGCAGTATCAACACTGGATGGCAACATAACGTTCTTCAACGCGTCCACGTCAGAGCAGACGGGCAGCATAGAGGGGAGGAGTGACCTGGGCTCGGGGAGAGGGGACACTGATTTGATAACGCCTGAGAAAATGTTGAAAACCAAGTGAGTTTTAAGAGGTTTTCTTTTCAACTTTACACTTTTTTATCCCGTATCGCAGGGTAGACAGAAAGTATTTAGTGTCAAGACACTCCGTAGTTCGCTTTCCGTCGAATTGGAGACATTGCGTGTTGAGTAGCGGAACTCAACGCCGCACTTTGCCTTAGTAGATCGAGGAATTGAGAATAATTTTAAATATAATCGTTCCCCCCAGTGGGGATCGAATCCACAACCGATCGCGTTTACAGTCAAAAGCTGTCATTGAAGCTGGCACTGCGCCACGATTTTTTTATATAAAATTAATTGCACTACAGACTGGGTCAGTATCTTTTTTTCCTTATTGTTATTTATCGCTTATTTGCATATAATTATAATCGGCTGCTTAGAACTAAGATCTATATTTATGTTTAACAAAATTAAATTACCTTAATTTTACGAGGTACATTTATATAATATATATTTATATTAAACAAATTAAACTAAACATAATTTAAAATAATGAAATATTTAATCTGTGCTAGTGCTGTGACACTCTGTTTTTAAATTTCACTTTGAGTGAGGCTAAAGGAAAAAAATGTCACTGAAAATCGAACTCGTCACTATTCAAAGTACAATCTGATGACGATTGCGCTACAATGGCGTTAATATATAATGAGAATTAAAATATGATGTACGCAGGTTAACGCTTTGTCCCGCATAGCAGGGTATTCAAAGACAACCTAGTGTCAGAACACTTCGTTTGAGACCGTCTTATTACAGTAGAAAATTTTAAATTATTTACACCGATTGGGAGTCAAACCCATAACCTCGTTTACAGTCAGCCTCTATCCCACTCCTTTATTATATCAGTTATAGTAAAGTATTAGAAGACGCGAAAAATATTCGTTCTTTTTTAACTGGTAATTGCTGTTCAAAGGGGACGTCAATGGTTATGGGTTCGATTCTGACTAGGGATTGATTGTATTAAAAATGTATTAAAATTTAAGCTTTAATAAGACAAAGCGCGGCGTTGATCTTGATACTGTCAACAGTGATTTTTTTAATTATTAATATTTTCAGAGCGTTCACAACGATATGTTACACGGCAGACGGTCTGTCCATACTCGGCGGTGGCAATTCCAAACACATTTGCCTGTACAGTGTTCAAGAGGCCGTGCTTATAAAGAAGTTTGTCATCACACAGAACAGGTCTATTGATGCTGTTAATGTGAGTTGAGTTCCGTACCGGTACCGGTTCGAAATCGTTTTATATATTTTTTTTATGTCAGTTGTATGTATTTTTTTTAGCTTCACGCTTTTATCCCACATAGCAGGGTAGACAGAAAGTACCTAGTGTCAAGACATTCCGTACTTCGCTTTCCACCGAATTCGAGACATTGTGTGTTGGGTGGTGGAACTCAACGCCGCTCTTTGTCTTTACCAGAGCGAGGAAGTGAAAATAATTTAAATATAATCACTCCCCCGAGTGGGGATCGAACCCACACCGATCGCGGTTTCATTCAGACGTTGTCAAACTGCGCCACGACCGGCCTCTTGTATGTATTTAGAATGATATTTAAATTATTTTCCGTTCCCCGCTGTGGTAAGACAAAATGCGGCGTTAAGTTCCGCTACTCATTACGCAATGTCGTGAATTTTGACGGAAAGCGGAATAAGGAGTGTCTTGACACTAGGTACTTCCTGTCTACCTTGCTGTACGTGATAAAAACGTGAAGCTTCAAAAAAAACATATTTTTTATTTTATTATTGTATTTTTTTTAAATTTAGATGTTTATTTAATATTAATTTCTATTTATGGATTGTTTAAAACATTTTTTTATAGACCATTAAAATCCTAACCGGTCTATTTCAGTTATTCTAGTCCTCTCTATGAAATATGTTAGGGATGTGAAATATCAAAAAGTTCTAACAAATATTATAATATATATTTTTTAGCTTTTTTTGAGATTTTTTTGTTAAATTTTAGAAATTATATTAATATAAAATATTTTATGTTTAAATTAGTTTAGTATTTTCTAAATGGTGATTCTTTGCGGTTTTTTTTATTACTACAAAATCAATATAATTGTGTGTTTGTGTTTTTTATATTATTGAAAAATAAATGATTAGCGATACAATTGAGCATAGCGTAGACTATAATTACTATTAGTTGCGGGTTCGATATCTACTTGAGGATTTTTTTTTATTTTAGTTATTTTATTTTCGCCACTAATATAACAAAGTACGGCGTTAAGTTCCGCCACTTGACATCGGAAACAAACACATCCAAGTGAGCTGTTATTTTTATATTCCCCAGGACTTCATAAACCGTCGTTTTCTAACCGAATTCGGCAATATGGCGTTAGTGGAAGAAAGGGAGAGTTTGGAAGGTGGAGAAGTTAGTATACGCTTGCCCGGAGTCAAAACCGGTGATATGGCTGACAGGAAGGTGAAACCTGAGGTGAGCTATTGCAATTATTATACAATTTTAAACGGATTAATCGCGTATATTTTGGTATTGGTTGGTAGGTGTGTCTTACCTGTGGCTACGGACTACTGTAAAGTGTTCGAAACTTCAGGTGTCCAAAAATGTATTTTCAAATACCAAAATATACGCGATCAATCCGTTTATAATAGTTTCATTTAAAATATGTAAAAATCACGAAAATCAAAGATCATATTATTATTATACTAGTTCACGACCACCAGACTTTGTCTGTGTGAGAAAAATTCATATTTATTTATTTATACCTTATTGTATATTGACTCATTGCTTTTTGCATACATTTTTCTTTTGATTTGTTTTATTCTCTAAGTTGAAATACTTATTGTAATTATTAAAGTCCCTGCAAGTCATATTTTGTACGTATTTTCCCTTTATAGTTAAAAAAAATATATTTTACATTGTTAAAGGGTCGATTTCAACTCGGGGAAATGATTATATTTAAATTACTTTCATTTCCTAGCTCTGACTAAGACAAAACGCGGCGTTGAGTTCCACTACTCAACACTCAATGTCCCGTATTCGGCGAAAAGCGAAAAAATATTTTCTAATAAACTTAACTATGTAATAAAGAAATGTGTATAGGTATAGATGTGCGTTCTATATCTTAAAATTAAAATTATTTTTAGATTAAGTGCGGTGTTGAACTCCACCACATGCGTAGTGTCTTGACACTAGATTATTTCTGACTATCTTACTGTGCGTGGTACAACGAGAGACTGAATAAAATATTATAACATGCTAATATAAACGAATTATTATATTGTTTTTTTAACAGATTCGTGTCCATTGTGTGAGGTTTTCACCATCGGGGGAGAGCTTCGCTGTAGCGGCTACCGAGGGTCTGTTGATATACGGCCAAAATGCCGGCTTGGATGGCACTTTTAGGTATTATATATTTTTTTAAGTATAATTAATAATCATACTGGTATGTAAAAAAAACTATATATATATATATATATATATATATATATATATATATATATATATATATATATATATATATATATATTTATATATAGCTCCTTCATCTAATATTTTTGTGGTTTATTTTTTTTGATAATGCAATTTTTCTTGCCAAATAATTTATTTAGAGAAATAATTTCTAGAAAGTTGCTAATAATATGAAAAAATGTAACAAGCTAATAAGAAAATTGATGTCTTTAAAACATAGGAGGTGTTGTGATTAAATTTTTATACAATTTTTTCTAGCTTCACGCTTTCATCCCGTATATAGCCAGGGTAGACAAAAAGTACCTAGTGTCAAGACATTCTGTACTTCGCTTTCCACTGAATTATAGACATTGCGTGTTGAGTAAATTGAATTTGAGGGGGATTTGCTGTTGATAATGCAACTTTAACCCGATTTTATACATTTCATTTTTTACTTCCATTTATTATTCTTATAATAACAATAATCCATTTATTATTTCTCCATCAAACAGGATCTAATAATCCCCAAACAGGATCTAATTATCTTAGCGGCTTCTGATTCTCCTAATTTTGGTTAT
The DNA here is from genome assembly GCA_032432895.1 of Dryadula phaetusa. NCBI lineage: Eukaryota > Metazoa > Arthropoda > Insecta > Lepidoptera > Nymphalidae > Dryadula > Dryadula phaetusa. The sequence continues at coordinate 9,245,572 of JAOYRS010000014.1, read as the reverse complement.
ATCTTATGTTCCGATTTACGTTAATTGCATAGTATAAGCTAAGTTAATATTTAATAAATATAATATTTATTATAATATATTAATAAGTTAAACTAGATGTCTCTTTGATGCGTAAACAAATTCAATTCCTACATTCAACGGAATTATTAATAAAATTACTAGTTTTTTTTTTCATTTCTCCACTGTTGTAAGACAAAACACGGCGTTAACTTGTCATTCATCACGCAATGTCTTGATTTCGGGCGTAAATCAAAAAACTAAGTGTCTTGACACTGGGTTGTCTCTGATTGTCCGGTGGGATAAAACGTGTGAAGTGTACAGTCGCTTACACATGTTTTCACACAATTCCCAGGCCGTTCCGCTTATCAACGGACTCGACCCCGCTCAAAGTGTTACAACATTTGCAAAACAAGGAGTGGGGACAGGCCTTGTTGCACTCCTTGCAGCTGAACGAGCATGACGTCATACAGCGGAGCGTCGAGAGTGTGCCGGCGGCGGAGAGTGAGTTGCAAATGTTTTTTTTTAAATAAAACTATTTTAAACTGAATTAATTGTGTATATTTTGATAATAAAAAAATTGAAAACCTGATTTTTCGAACATCTTAAACTGTCAGTTGCGCTCGTTACTAAAGAAATCTCACATTCCTTCTGATGAGTCTTAAATGGGCCAGTGGGATAGCCTCTATTTTTTAATTGTTCCATTCTGGCAAGACAAAATGCAGCGTTTAGTTCCGTCATTCACTTTCAATGTTTTGATTTTGGGCTTAGAGCCCAACCAGCGAAGTGTTTTGCCACTAGGTTCTTTCTGTTTCCCACATGCGGGATAAAGTGAATCTGATTATTGTGAGTTTTACACATTTTTAATTGAAACTATTTTAAACGGACTAATCGCGTATATTTCGGTATACGAAAATGTATTTTGGAACACCTGAGGTGTCGAAAACTTTACAGCAGTCCGTGTTAACAGGTAGACTGAAAAATATATTTTCGTATATCAAAATGTACGCGATTAATCCGTTAAAAAATAATTTCACTTACAAAACGTGAAGCTGTTTTGTTTTAATATTTATTGCTTTTTTTTAATTCTTTCCTAGTCCAACTAACAGTGTCAAATCTCGAAGAAGAATATACCCAGCGTCTTCTGTACTCCATTGCCCGTCTTCTAGAAGATAGCAGACACTTAGAACATTTGCTTATATGGGTGAAGTGTATAGTGACGGAGAAGAAAAAATTTCCACAGAGTGTGCTACTGGCTTTAGAGAAGGTTCTCACCGTGAAGTATTCGCAGTTGAGTAAGATGTGAGTGTGCATTTTTTTAATTTTTAATTTTAATATTTTTGATGTGTACCACGCTTAAAATACATTAAAAAATCTAAACCTATACATAAACATATAATAATTTGAATGGAGCGGAATTTGAACCCGCGCCTCTAAGTAACTTAGCCATGTGTGTTCTATATAAAGTTAATTTTGAAATTCTTGTACGCTTGTTACATTATATTTTTTTATTGTTAGCATTTCGATAAAAAAATCAGTTGCTTATTCTCGCATAGCAGGTTAGTCAACCAACCTAGTGTTAAGACACTCCGTTGACTGCTTTTCGCGAAATTGAGACATTGCGTGTTGAGTGGTGAGCTTAACGCCGCGCTTTGTTATACCAAAATTTTAAATATTATAATTTCTTCAATTGAGAATCGAACCCACAACCGGTCGCTTTTACAGATCCTGTTCCCGAGAAATATTTCCAAATTTCTGCTATTAATATTTTGTTTTAAAGAAAAAGAAATAAAAAATATCGATATACTCGGATATAAAACACACGGCTCAGTGGGCCGGGAAACAAGAGGCGAGAGTTCAAATCTCGCTACATCCGAAGTGTTTAGCTTCTTCACTTTCAAATGGTGTAACTCAACGCCGCGCCTAGTCACACTAGAGGGCTGAAATGAAAATAATTTAAACATATATCATTTTTTTTAATATTAAACTATTTATTATATTACGTAAGTCGTCACATGCTCTTATCACTGATAACGTCGAGTGTGTGATAACGCGAGATGTGATAATGGAATCTTACTATTAAATGTGGTTTTACATTTTTATCAATTTTTTTTTGACGTTTTTTATAGATATATAAAGGGTCGATTATAGTTTTGTATAGATATAGATTTTTTGTTTTTATATATTTGTTTTTTTTTCTGAGATTTATTACAATTGTTGTTTTTATCACGGCTTAGAATGGATTTGAACCCGTTTACTTTTGAATATTATTTAAATTTAAATTGTTCTATATTTAAATTTATATGTCAGCTTATTATTACTTTGCTATCTGCTAGTGAAAGTTTTACCAGAATCGGTACAGTCGTTCCAGAGATTAGCCGGTACAAACATACAGACAAAAATTGTAAAAAAATTACATTTTCATATATATACATACGCGGTTTAGTAAAAAGCGTTTATTTTAGTATTACAAACAGACACCATTTTTATTTATTTGTATAGATATATTGCATTGTTTTATGTACTTATATATTTTATTTTATATAAAACAAAACTAGATATTTTTGATTGATCCCATTGTCAATAAAATGGATATTTTTAAAGCACATGTTTAAATTTATTCGTATATAATTATTGCTAGGCTTTTATAAATATAGTTAGTAGAATGTTCTCAATAATTTTTATATTTAAAAGTCAATTTGGGGTTGAGTTCCACCACTCAACACGTAATGTCTCAAATTCGGTGGAACGGCGAAGTACGGAGTGTCTTGACACTAGGTACTTTCTGTCTACCCTGCTATGCGGGATAAAGGCGTGAAGCTAAAAAAACAAAAGTCAGTCAGTCTGTTTTTTTTATATATATGGTAATGTTCAAATAATATTTTTAATTAAAATATTTTTATTTTATCGCTTGTGTTGCATTAAACTCGGCGTTGAGTTCCGCCACTGAAGACGTAAGGCTTTGAATTTGGAAAAAGAGTGAAAAATGGAATGTTTTGACACTAATTTTATATGAAAAACAGTGTAAGGATGTCTTTTAATTACTTAGAAATTTTAAATGGCTAATCTATTTCAGATGTGATTTCAACAAGTATACAGTGCGGTGTATTGCGGCGGTTAGCGCCGTGAGGCCCGTGAACGCCGATACGGACGGCGATCAGTCTAGCGGACGCGGTACATATTCTGATACTGACTCTGATTAATGTAATGTAATAAATGTTAATGGAAATAAGATTGAGTGTTTTATTTAAACCTTACTAGATGTCCTGTTGACGGGTAGACAACGCGTTGCCTTAGCAACGTGTATGCCAGTTTACATAACATTTTTTTTATTATTTTCATGGATTACTTTTAAAAAAAATGTATTCCCTCTATATAAACTATAACTGTGCCAAAAGTCATAGTTCTTGGTTCGCGTAATTTTCTTAAAAAGGAGTGCAAAGATATATCTGCACATATTATTGTCCATCGTGGGGCAGTTTTATAACGTATGATTGGAAATACGATTGGCTGTGGGTTCTATTTTCATATTTAATATACACGGCGTTGAGTTACGTAACTCAATACACATGTTTTGACATTGGGCTGAAAGTTGACAATGAAAAAGTAGGTTGAGATAGCGTTGCATGATTTTCATAAAATTAAGGATATATATGTAAATGACGTGAACTGTGGCTGTAAACGCGTTGAAGTAGTTTGTGAGTTCGATTCCCATTTAGTGGAATTACTATATTTATTATTTTTACGCTATAGTAAGATAAAGCGCGGCGTTCAGTTCGCCACTCAACACGCAATGTCTCGATTTCGCTTAGAAAGCAGTCAACGGAGTGTCTTGACACTAAGTTGTCTCTGATTGCTATGAGTATAAATAAGCGTTAAAAATAAGCATTATGAGAGTACTCAAAGTAAATCGTGAATCACGTTTTATCGCCCTACGGTGATACGGACGACTGCGTATGACGATTGTTATTTTTTCGTGTTGTTTACTAATTAGGAAGCCCGTAGTGGTGCAGTGGGACAGCGTAAGACTGTAAACGCGATTGGTTGTGGGGTTCGATTGTTACTGGGATTGATTTTATTTAATTTATGTTAATTTCTCGCTCTGGTAACAAAGATGTTAAATTCCGCCAATTAACACGCAATGATTTCGGCGGAGAGAGGAATACGGAGTGTGTTGACACTAGCTACTTCCTGTCTATCCTGCTATGCGGGATAAAAACGTGAAGCGAAAACAATATATTATATTGGTAATTTTTTTTAACACAAACCAAATGACAAAAGGATGTTTTAATAGTTAAACATTCTCAACTAGCTAACTTGGTCACCTTTAAAATGTATAATTTTTTTTGTATTCAATTAAATTTCAATTAACAGACAAGTGAAAATAGAAGAAAATAGAGAAAATTATAGAGGTTGTTATAACTTATAAAGCGTACTGTCTCTACGTATTTCCTAAATATAGTTTAATAGATTTTGTAAGATAATCATAGATAACAAGTATTTATTTACTTGCGTCCTTAGAAAGTTCCTCTTTTCCTATTATTTTCTAGTCAATATATCTTAATATAGCAGGGTAGACAGGAAGTACCTGGTGTCAAGATATTTCGTACATGCTTTCCGTCGAATTCGGAACATTGCGTGTTGAGTGACGGAACTCACCGCGCTTTGTCTTATCAGAGTGAGGAAGTGAAAAATAATGTAAATATAATCTGTGAGAATCCTACATAGCAGGGTGGTCAGAGACAACCCAGTGTCAAGACATTCGGCTGACCGCTTTCCGCTCGAAATCAAAATTGCCTATTGATTGGGGAACTCAACGCTTTCCTATGTCTTACTTGAACGGAGAATTGATTTATTTTAAGATAGTTAATAAATATAAAAGGTGGATATTTAAATTTTTAATTCACTTCACATCTAAGAAAGTCACTTTGAGTGTACTTTAGGAGTTTACAAAACTCTCAATAATGTATGCATTAAGTTAGGACATTTTCTCAGAAGACTTTTATGAAATTTGACATTTAGTTCTAGTATTTTATTTCTTTTTAGCTTCTATATTTATCTGTAGCTATCTATGGAACTGCCAAGAAAATATTTTTATAATAGCACAAAGTTTGATGTCATTGAAAGTACGATCGTCTGACTGTAAGCGGGATAGGTTGTGGGTTCAATTCCCATTCGAAGGAATGATTAGATTTAAAATTTTCCAATTCTCCGTTCTGGTATAACAAAGTGCGGTGTTGAGTTAAGAAAGCAGTTGATAAAGTGTCTCTAACTGAAATCGTAAAGCGTTAAAAAAAATATAAGAAACCTTTAATTCTTGTTTTTTTTTTATTAGTACATCGATCATACTGTCTAGACTGTTTCATACATTATAGCTACATAATCCGACGTCGCATCGTGTACTGTAATGACGTCATCAATCTTTAATAACTCAAGAAGTGCCAAAAGTTTGTAGCAAATTAGGAACAAATCAAAAGAAACTCAATTTTCCTATTAATAAGGTGCTCTTTCTAATGATATGGTTTGTTTTCCTTTTACATTTTCCGTGACTTTACGTATCAATTTGTATGAGAAATTGTATTATTTTTCGATTGGGTTTTTTGGTTGGTAAGTACGTTACGGTGTTTGGAGTTCAAATCACGGTTTGGTTGAAAATATTCTTAAAAAATTGAAATGTTAAAGCCCATATAACCTGGTGCGATATAATTTTACATAATTCGCACATAAAAATATCGTGGTTTCCCTTTACGTATAATATGTTTTTTTGCTTTGAGACACTCCGTTGTACACTATCAGCCCATTTACGCTACGCTTTGTCTAACCAGACTGAATAAATGAAATTCGTCTCTCAGTATTAGGTACACTCATGATTTCTTTGCTCTGGTAAGATAAAGTGCGGCGTTGAGTTCGCCACTCACCACACATTGTCACCATTCTAGCATTTCGCAGTTATCTGACTACCCGGGATAAAAAGAAATGATGCTTTATTAAAGCTAAAATATTCACGATCTTTGTTTTTTCTTACATAGATAAAAAAGCTATATATTGTACAGACAAACAAATATTCATATTATTATTATATAGATTTCATTTGGAGGCTATCCAAATAGTCCTTGCTATTGCGAAATAGGCTTTTGTTGCGATGTACTCGAACGAGGTCAGTTCGTTTACCTATTAAAGTACTCTTCATACATTAAGAATAAGAAATATGTTTAGAGAACATGTAAAAAAAATAAATTTGCGGCTGGTCGTGACGCAGTAGGACAGAGCCTGACTGTAAACACGATCGGTTGTGGGTTAGATTCCCACTTGAGTGAGTGATTATATTAAAATTATTTTCACTTCCCCGCACTGGTAAGACAAAGTGTGGCGTTGAGTTCCACTACTCAACACGCAATGTCTCGAATTGAGCGGAAAGTCGACGAAGTCATGACACTAGGTACTTTCTGTATATCCTGCTATGCGGGATAACAGCGTGAAGCTAAAAAGAAATGAGTTCTTACCATTAAAATTCGTAAATTTTAAGTTTAAATTGGTGAAAACTTGAGAAGTTCTGTAGTAATTGCTTTTATAATACGGGTTAGTTATATCTGTTCATTAATAGTATAATACGTACACTTAGTATAAGAAATTAGTAGAAAAAATTATAATAAGATGAAAGAAATAGAAGATTGTTTAATTTTCAACTATTTTTTTTATAACTGAGTTTTCTCTGTATTCTTTTGTATTTAGAAAAAAAGAGAGTACTAAAGGAATATATTATATAGAGATATTGTATCATTATTTAGTATGTTATCAGAAAGGATCTAGTGTCAAGACATTCCGTTGTCCGACATTCGGAATTGAAACTACCACGTTTACAAACAGATAGTGTCTCACGGCACCTTATTATTTAGCCTCGATCTATTTAATATTATTTGTGTATTTCAATAAACACATAGAAGGGAAGCAATCTTAAGGTCGATCCTCTATGCCTTGGGTGGACATAAAAGAACCTGCAAACAAACATCCATAGTCCAAAACACCTGAGACGCTGAAGACCACAGCAAATGGTGCATTGCATTGCATTGCAAGTGCTGCTGCATTTAGGGAAAATGTACCAAACAAACAGAACCGATTGGTCGTGCAATCTATTGAGAGTAAACGACTTAAATGATATATTGTTATTTACTATTTTTAAAGTGTTATTCCGCACTTAGGATTAGAAAACATTTTTGAAAAAACGTTAAAAAATTTGAACGCAGCGGGATTCGAACCCGAGCCTCTTGGATACCGTCCAAGCGCAGCTGGTAGTAGAACGCATGGCTTAGCGGTCAGAGCGCTTGTACGGTATCCAAGAGGCGCGGGTTTGAATCCCGCTGCGTTCAAATTTTTATACGTTTTTTCAAAAATTATATATTCTTATATAATGCTTTATATGTTATTTACAATTTATACTTCAGGGATCGTCTAATTTGAATTTTGATCTTTTGTTCATTATCCGGCGATTTGAAAGAAGTGTTCGCTTAAAATAAAATTGTGATTTTATCAAAGAAAATCAGCTAAAAGTCTACTTGATACTGAATTGTATATAAATAATTTAAATTACAAATGCGATTCGAACCTCCTATCGATGTGTTGCATTAGACATATTACGATAGCGTTTTTAATTTTAATAAAAAAAGTACTATTTTTTTTAATTTCAGCAGAGTGGACAGAAAATATATAGTCTTAAGACACTCTGTACTTCGCTTTTCAGAGATTTTGAGATATTGCGTGTTGAGTGGTGAAACTCAACGCCGCACTTTGTCTTACCGGAGCGAGGAAGTGAAAATCATTTTAAATATAATCACTCTCCTGAGTGAGGATCGAACCCACAACCGATCGCGTTTAAAGTCAGACGCTGTCCCACTGCGCCACGACCGACCATAAAAAAAGAACTGCTATTATTGTCAATAAAGCTGAATGTTTATTTTTATGAATTATTTAGTTAAACCTTTACTTTGCACGTCGAACTGTAGGGAACACTCTTTATCTTGACTGCATAATATATTAGATTGATAAGAGAGATAACAAAATTTTTGTCTAAAAAGTGTTTTAGTACGGATTTCGGATAACGTAGGTGATAAGATCCATTTTTGGCTCAATATTGATTTTTAGTAAAGATTTTATTTATATATTTCACGGTTTTAAATCAATGCGGCTTTTGGCGTTTTTTATAGATAGGTAATTTTCTATTGTGGTCCTAGAAATATGTTTAAATATTAATTGACGTCGCTCGTGGCGCAGTGTGATAATGTCTGACTGTAAACTCAATCGGTTCGATTCCTACTCTGGAGAGTGATTATATTTAAATTATTTTCACTTCACTGCTCTAATAAGACAAAGTGTAGCGTAGAGTTCCGCCAGTTAACAGGCTGAAAGCGGAGTACGGAGTGTCTTGACACTAGGTACTCTCTGTCTACCCTGCGATGCGGGATAAAACCGTGAAGCAAAAGTAATAAGTGTTAGATATCGGTTCAATTATTTATTAAAGTACGTAGTATATATAGGACTGTTCAGAGAAATAGTCTAGCAGTATTCAAGTGTGAATATTGGCAGTAACTACTTATCACTTTGAAAGTTGACCAACATGTGACCTTGACATAGTTTGGACAATTTTGAGAGATTATGTATTCATGGACATAAACTGATGATATCATCTACCTACCTATATATATATATATATATATATATATATATATATATATATATATATATATATATATATATATATTTATAATTTTATTATTCCATACAAATTGATAGTGACGTAGTACTAGTAGCTTGCAATATTAATAATTTATTTCTATAGTATTTCTATTTTAGTAAAAAGTTTATTTTTAAAGTACCTTGATATATAATATTTACTAATCTATGAACACACTAAAAACATTTAACAAAAAAATATATGTATAGCATTTTCCACAAATGTGATTGAGAGTGTTTTTAGATATTTTTTTGTTATTTTATTAAAAGTTTATGGTATCATACCTACAATCAATCAAATCAAATCGAATGTCTACGTTAATCAATGTTTAGATGAACGAAGTATCATATGTATTATTATATGATCTGGTAATATTATTATTTTAATTAGTGAATATAAAAGTTAAGACGCCATTTTAAAAATTTCTTTTATATTCACGCTTTTATCCCGCATAACAAGGTAGGTAGAACCCCTCCGAATGGGAATCACCCCTCCGAATGGGAATCGAACCCACAAACGATCGCATTTACAGACAGACGCTGTCCCACTGAGTCACGACCAGCCTACGGATATTGGAATTTCAAATTTAATTTAGTTAAAATTTGTATAAAGGAGAAGGCCAGTTAGTAAAAGTTAGGGTTCCGTACCTCTTAAGGAAAAAATAAACTTTTGTAAGGATCAATTTGTTATCCGTCCGTCCATTTGTCAGTCTATCTTTTAAAGCCTTTTTTATATCAGGAACGCTTGGAGATATCAAGTTGAAAATTCAAATCATATACATACTTGGGTCTACAGTTCTTTACAGTTAAAAATCCTATCCTAAAAAAATCCTATTTCTACATTTACTTTGAAAACCTGATCGTGTATATAGCAATAACGCGTATTTCGATATTATAAAAACAATTAAAACTAATAGAAAAGCATAGCGAATTAAAATTTCCTGTTGACCTAGAACGAGAAATTTTATGTTTGACAGACAGTATCTACAGGTATTTACAAGAACCCACAACCGATCGCGTTTACAGTCAGACTCTATCCCACTGCACCACGACCGGCCTCTATTATATTTTATTATAGCGGCCGGCTTGTAGCGTTATAAAACAAACATTCCGAGAATTTCTCTACGTATTCTACAAGGACAAGGTCACGGATTTGGTTAAAATCGGTATTACTATAATTTTTTATAACTGATAAACGACTGGAAAATAAATAAAACACACAAAAAAACAATCAATGCCCTTTATTGCTCATAGTGGTCCCCGGTCGCAATATGAAACTGACACTGTTTCTCGAGCTCGGCCACGCACCGAGCGCGTTGCGCAAGCAAAGCAGGCTCGTCACCCACAGCACTAAAGCTACACCCAAAGTCGCCCATCGTATTATTTCTACAGACGCTAATAAAGAACGGCCCTCTTGCAATTCATCTTGGAGTGCTTTTGTTATTTCTGCTCCCTGGAAATTTAAAATCAATTTAAATACAATTAACGTTTAAATTTCAATTACATGCAATGGACGTTTTAATTTGCATTAAATGCTGTTAACCTTTAAATTAAAAATTAAATGCAATTAACGTTTAAATTGGAATAAACATTCAAATTGGAATTATATGTAATAAAGTTTAAATTGGAATTAAATACATTTAACGTTTAGTTGGAATTCAATACAATTACGTTTTAATTTAAATTAAATGCAGGTGACGTTTAATTAACTTGAATTAAATGCAATTAACGTTTAAATTGGAACTTCATTCGAGCTATATGTGAGTAAAGAGTATGTATCTATATGTTAATGCCTTATTTAAAATCCTTGTACCCATTTTTGAAAAAACGTATAAAAATTTGAACGCAGCGGGATTCGAACCCGCGCCTCTTGGATACCGTTCAAGCGCTGTGACCGCTAAGCCATGCGTTCTACTACCATCTGCGTCGAAATTCTTATACGTTTTGTTACAACTTATTTATGTTGTTAGCATCTCTGTAGAGAGATTTTTACAAATTTCTACTACTTAAAGATTATTAAGAAATAATCGTTTAACAAGAGAGATTGCTATTTTATTTTAATATTTACTATTTTTAAAGTGTTATTCCACACTTAGGATTAGAAAATATTTTTGAAAAAACGTATAAAAATTTTGAACGCAGCAGGATTCGAACCCGCACCTCTTGGATACCGTCCAAGCGCTCTGACCGCTAAGCCATGCATGCATGTTTTCTAATCCTAAGTGTGAAATAACACTTTAAAAATAGTAAATATCCTTGTACCCCTCTTTATGAAAATAGCATGAACTGATGCGTATGAAATTTGGCGTCGTTATAGTTTATATAGAAACAGAGTGCAAAATGATAATATTTAAAAAAAAAGCATGAAAATATATTAAATTAATAAAATAAATGTAACACACTACCATGTGTTTCAAATACACGAATGACATGTATGACATGCACGTTGCTATGGCAACGCGTTGTCAACGCGTCGACGGAACATCTAGTTATAATAAATCTATGCAAATAAATAAAATTGAAGTGTCTGTTTGTAACATTAAAATAACAGCTTTTTACTAATTGCATGTGTACATAATTGTGTATACTCGATACGTAAACCAAAGTAATATATTGAATAATTTTTGTTTATCTGTCTCTAGAACGAATTCGGGGATTTATACGGGATTTTAATTGGCATTTTGGTTATATTAAAATTTATTAAGAACCTTAAGACATAAAGTGTAACATAACTAAGAGTTTGCAAGAAATTTGTTAAGGTGATGAATAAAACCTTTAGCCACATGCCATAAAAATTTAGAAATTGAAAAAAAAATTATATATATATATATATATATATATATATATATATATATATATATATATATATATATATATATATATATATATATATATAAATTCTCACCTCTTCAATCCAAAGAAAAGGAAACACTCCAGTCATGACATTTTCTAATTGTGGAACATCCTTTATTTTACGCAACTCTATGTTAAACTGCAACCGCTGTATACCCTTTACTACGGCGCTTGTTTTCTGAAATATTATAATATATTAAATACAAATAAATTTAAACATTTTTACTGATTTTTTTCATAAAACAAACTTACAGTTTCAAGATACACATAACTGTTATGCTTCTCTGGATCAGGTTTAATGCCTTCCTCTATATATTCCAGTAGTTCTTCTGATCCAAGGTAGAAATGCGGTAGTGAGACGATAGCTGGTGCACCCTTACAAGGATTTAAATTGAATACGCCCATGAGAAGACATCCGTCGTGACTAGCACTCCAGTTTCTATGAATATAATTAAAACCCATTTAATATATATAGTGAAGTACGTAGTGTATTGACTCTAGGTGTTTCCTGTCTACGTTGTCACACGGGATAAAAGCGTGAAGCTTAAAAATATATATCAATTGTAGTCATGTTTTATGGTAAAGGAGGTGTGGGTTCGATTTTCAATGAGGGAAATGATGATATTTCAATTATTTTGATTTCTCAATTATTTGTATTAAAGCTTTTTAGATTTCACTTATCGATCTGGTGTAAACAGAATAACAGGATTTTGACATTAGATTCTATCTGTCTTCATACCCATATTATTAAACCAAGTATACAAGACTTAAATATACATATAAGAAGTATTTAGACGGCAAAATAAATTGAACTTAGTGAAAAATTATTCCGTTATGTATTTTCTGATAATTTGTATTCTTAAGGCTAAAGGTCTTAAATCTAATTTAGATAGAATATGTGTTTTTTATTTATTTAAACATAGATACAGACAAACTGAATTAATTATTAAAAGTAATTTAAAGATAACTAGGCTGAGGCAATCCTCGAGTCAAAGGTATAGTAAAATCATTTTATTCAAAGTAAGAAGCTACATGCTTCATTAAAGTTAATGCCTCAGACCTGAGAAGAACAGGCGCAAGAAACTCAGCGGGCCTTTCGCTCTTTTTTTAGCTTCACGCTTTTATTCCGCATCGCAGGGTAGACAGGAAATACCTAGTGTCAAGATACTCCGTACTTCGCTTTCCATCGAATTCGAGACATTGCGTGTTCAGTGGTAGAACGCAACGTCGCACTTTGTCTTACCAGAGCGAGGAAGTAAAAATAGTTTTAACATATTCACATCCCTGAGTGGGGATCGGACACACAACCGATTGCGTTTACAGTCAGACGCTATCCCACTGCGCCATGATCGGAACTACGAAGAAACTGTTTATGTGAATGCCAGACAGCCCAGAAGCCGAGGTAGATCTTAGGTGTGATGGTTGGGTGGTGTTTAGCAAGCGAAAATCCTCGAGATTAAGAGTTGGAGGTAGGAAACCCTGGTTGAAAAAAATACTGGACCAGGACAATGCCTCCACGCGGCTGAAGTCTGCGATAAGGATGATGATGAGTATATTCTTTGGGGAGGTATTACGAGAAAATTTCTAGATATTTCCACCGAAACAGGCCTTATCCGGATTAATTCGAATAATGCCTGTTTCCGTGGGAATATCAATACGATGTAGCGGATTACAATTAGTTTACCGATATAATGTCAACACTGCATAATAACGAAGCCAGAATATAATTTAATTTGAATATTTTAACTCAAATCCAATGGAATAATGAGTAATAAATCAATTTCGCACTTTGCGGCAATTTTGTTAGAGTTTCAACGTTGTTTAGGTGTTATAATTTGATAGACGTTGAGAGGCTTTTACATTTTGTTACTATTTTATTTGTACAAAAATATGATAAGGTTGGTCATGGCCCAGTGTGACAGCGTTTGAATGTAAACGTGATCGTTTGTGGGTTCGATTTCCACTCGGTAGTGTCATTATATTTAAATTATGTGCACTTCCTCACTCTAGTAAGACAAAGCGCGACGTTGAGTTCCGTCAATCAACACGCAACGCCTCGTATTCATCGGAAATGTAAGCAATATTCTTATATGTATATTTACAAATTTAGTTAGTTATAAAGATTTATAAGTATTTATACGTCTGGGGATAATTTTTCGTTTAGTATTAAATTATACTAATAATTATAAAAAAAATATTTTATAAAAAAAATATATTTCTGATCTAAATACATAAAATACTGGTATGGTATTGGAAACATAAGTCTGTTAAATAGCACAATTTATGATATATATATATTTGCCAAACTATTTCTATTTCTACGTTCCGTAATTCTCATAAAATCAAATTTTTCCTATAAATTTCCTATAGGAATTTCCTGAAATTCCTATTTCAGGAAATCCTTTAATAATTCTCTTTTACACTTTTTATATATATATATATATATATATATATATATAAATATATATATATATATATATATATATATATATATATAAATATATATATATATATATATATATATATATATATATATATATATATATATATATATCGCTTAGTAATTTTGGTTTTGCCAGTCAGAGAGGAGAATGGTCGACTCGATTGATTAAATTTTGTTTACCTACGCTACAATGCGGGAAATTGCCTTTTTAAAAATATTTTTATTTTATAAAAAAAGTATACATTCATCGTGTTAATAACGTTATTCATATTTTTGAAATATTTTAATTTGTGAGTATAATGAGCTGTAAGAAAAGGTCATTACAAAGTGTTTTTACTGGAAACCGCACTCTCGTGATACAGTGGTAAGAAATTAAAGTAAAATTATTTTATTACTGAAATTCTAATTATGGTCATTGTGGCGCAGTTTGAAAGTGTCTGACTGTGTCGAATGGTTTTGGGTTCGATTTGCTTCTTAGTCATTTTTTATTTAAGTATCTGTATTGTATCTGTATCTATAAGTGTAAGAAATATGCTACTGACCAAATAAAGTGTTAGTCTGTGTTAAAATTACAGAGGCCGTTCGTAGCGCAGTAGGACAGGGTACAGTCATACTGCAAACGCGATAGGTTTTGCGTTCGATTCTCACTCGGGGGAACGATTTTATTTAAATTATTCTCATTTCCTCGTACTGATAACCCAAAGCGCGGCGTTCAGTGCGCCATTCAACACACAATGTTAAGAATTTCGGTGGTAAGCGTAGTATAGTATCTTAAATCTAGGTACTTCCAGTCTATCCTGCTATGACGTAAAAAAGCGTGAAGCTAAAAAAAATATTGGGAGTAGTACGCCGAAATTTAGCAAATAAGTTCTTTGGAGATTGTAGAATGACAAATAATATTTTTTTGAAATAACAACGGGAACATGAAAAAGCGGTTAATTTTCCTGGTATTCAACATGCCTATTTAAATTTCCCTAGTCTGTATAGGCTAATTACAGGGAAAGTGTTAAATAGAGTAAATATATTACGCCTTAGATTAACCAACTTCAACAATGTATGAGTTGTGTAAAAACGATAAAAAATATATAAACAGCAATCTTGCTACGCGCGGTGTCACATTAACGCTGTGTTAGCTGTTTTTCATATTTTTGTAACTCTTCATTTTGAAAGTATAATGATCTGAAGGAGAAGGCGTTACAAACTGTTTTTACTTCGTACCCGCCCCTTGTACACAAAAAGTAAGAAGAATATTTGATTACTGTAGTTATAACTTTATTATTATTATTCCTTTTTCATGCTTTTATCTCGCTTAACAGGGTAGATATTGAGTGCTAAGTGTCAAGACACTTCGTACTCCGCTTTTCATTATATTCGGAACATTGAATAGCGGAACTCAATGCCACACTTGGTCTTACCAGAGCGATTAATGAAATAATTTAAATATAAACATTCCCCCCGGTAGGAATCGAACCCACAATCGATCGAGTTGACAGTTAAATGCCACTGCACCATGATCGTTATAACTTAATAAAACATATACCTACAGTAGTCGAGCATCAAGAAAGACGATTAAAATTTAAAGTTATATGCTTATGGAGAATTTCGACTTACGTGGATATCGATCTATAGAAGTTGAGTTTAATGTTTATAAATTTTGATATCGAGAGGTAAACAAAATTAAAATGATTTCTAAGAATCAATCACGTTAGAACATATAGGCATACATATACTTAGAACATATAATTGTTAATACGCACTCTCCAAATGTGCCTAACGTGTAGTACACGTTAGGTACACATTTGGAGAGTGTTTGACTGATTACAATGAATTAAGGTTTCAAAAAACGTATAAAAATTTGAACGCAGCGGGATTCTAACCCGCGCCTCTTGGAAATCGTTCAAGCGCTCTGACCGTTAAACCATGCGTTCTACTACCGGGGGCGTCGAAATTCTTATACGTTTTGTTACAACTTATTTATGATTCCAAGAGCGGATTTGAATCTCGCTGCGTTTAAAATAACGTTTTATATGTTTTATATAGTATGGTTTCTAATTTTAAGAATAGTAAAGTTTTAAAACAAATAGCATTGAGCATACATTAGGCTCTTGCCAAAAAATTATTTCTCCAAAATTATCATTAGGTATCAGAAATTTGTAAAAATTTCTCTGCAAAGATGCTAACAATATTGGTCTGGTATTGATTGGCGTTCAAGAAGTGGGTACGAATCCCGCTACGTTCAGATTTCTATACGTTTTTTGAAGTATGAATGATTTATTTATTTCCTTTTGATTTGCACTCTGAACAAAGCGCAGCGTTGAGATCTGCCATTCAACACGTAATGTCACGATTTCCCGCAGAAAGTCTCTTCTCTTTCATCTCGACATGCGGGAAATAGCGTAAAGTTGTAAATAATATAAAATACTTACTTTTTGCAAAAACACTTGTTATTTGGATTGCCGTTCTTTGATGCGAACAGCGACTCGTCTATTTCGTAGTAGTATGTGCTGATATTGAAGATTTTTCTTTCTCCTTTTAAGTTTATATACAGTGACCTGTGAACAGTTAGAATTATCTAATTAATAAGATTCTATTACGTATACCTTCTAAATAAAGTGGGGAACGTTTTTTTTAGCTTCACGCTTTTATCCCGCATAGCAGGGTAGGCAGAAAGTACCTAGTGTCAAGACACTCCGTACTCTTCGCTTTCTACCGAATTCGAGACATTGCGTGTTGAGTGGTGGACCTCAACACCGCACTTTATCTTACTATAGCGAGTAAGGCAAAGTGCAGCATCGAGTTCCACTACTATTCTATTGGGACAGTTCTATTGGGATATATATCAAAGAAGACCTATAAATATCATGTTTTCAATGTCATGCAAGCAATCTTAAACAAGGAAGATAAACAGTATATTTCTTCATTTGCGTTAGGTGAAATAAGGGTATATAAAAAAAGAAGCGTAATTTTCTATTTTCCTTAATATATGAAATTAATTCACATAATTGGTTCGAGTCTCATTTTAAAATATTACTGTATTTATTCATTTTTTTTCAGTTTTACCCCGCATAGTAGGGTAGAGAGAACATAGTGGTCACGACATTCCGTTGTACACTTTGCGTTCTACTTTGAGACATTGAGTGTTGAGCAAAAGCTATAGAACGGAGTGTCATGCCACTAAGTTACCTCAAACACAGATCGCTGCTTTCAACATCACCATTTTGGATTTTTTTTAGTTAAAATATTACGGTTTTATTTTTGAACGGGCTATGGCCAGTTAATTAAGTATATAAACATTATGGCGTGTAATTGAAAGTTTGAAATTAATTAAAAATAACTGTTCAACGAAAATGTAAATTTCATTTGCACAATTTATTATAGCATCGTGTTAATGGCATTCGAAAGAGCTTTTAAAACATATTTTCCCTTATAGTAAGCTAATAATGTTTAGTTTAAAGATGTATAAGTACGCCTGATTGAACGTGATTGGTTTTGGGATCGATTCCCATCTAGAGAAGGATATTCCAATTATCTCCGATCGTTTACCGTACTGAGACAAAGTGCGGCGTTGAGTTCCGCCACCCAACATTTAATAATATCTCTTTTCCGGAATGATAGTAAGAAACAGCGTTTTGAGACCTTACTCTGCTATGCGGGAGAAGAGATAGCGTGAAGATGCTTTTTAATTAAAACTTTTTTATTATTTTTTTATAAATATGATCATCGTGATGTAGTGGTATAGCGTCTGACTGTAAGCGTGATTGGTTGTGGGTTCAATTTCTATGGGGAAACATTTATATATTTATTTGTAATTCTTCGTACAGGTAAGGGGAAACGCGGCGTTGGGCTCGCCACTCGACACTGTAGGTAGGTTTCAATTTCGAGCAGAAATCCGTCAATCATTTATCTTAATTCGGGTAGTTGTATGTTTTTTTCTATTATTTTATGTCCCTTTTGCCGCACATTAATACAACGTACAGAAACTTTTATTAAGACACTTTTGAGCTTGCTTAATTTATTTTCTCTCAGTCTCATTACTTTTTTTACATAGAAAACTTCAAGTTGCAAAAGAAATTTCATTTTCTGCTTCCTTACAAATTTGAGACATTATACGTTTTAAAATACAACGTAATTCATGTTTTAATATTATATTTAAAGCATGTAACTGTATTTATCTATCCGCTATACATTATAAATTTTAGTATTTTTTTTTATTTGAAGGCGTTACTACATACCTGCATACCTCTGGCTCAAATATGTATATTTTATTCGGTGGACTTCCATAGAACGGTGGGAATATAGTACTATCAGAGCCATTTATTTGGCCGCAATATTCGTCACCCCATTGTTTGTTGATAGAGCTTCCTTTGTATGTGGCTATATCGCCCAGCTTCGATACGTCTTCTATACCCCTGTTCACTTCATATGGCCCGGATTCTGAGGCGTTGAGCTGAATGGAAAAAATCATTAATTTTTTTTAAAATTTTGAGCATTTTAATATTTAACAAAATGTCTATCGTACATTTTGAATGGAAAATTTTATTTTAATTTTTTAAAAAAGCAGTTTCACGCTTTATCCCGCAGAGCAGGGTAGTTGAAGACAACCTAGTGTCATAGATACTTCGTTGAGTTTTTATGTTGACATTTCTTATTTGGTGGTGTGAATAAAATTTTAAACATATTAAAATATTTAATAAATATCTCCTATTTCTAACAATATCCGTCTTTAAATACTGAATTGCGGAACTTGTTCTACTGAGAGGCTTCCTGCAAGATCATAAGAAAAAAACCTAAAATTAAAAAGCTATTAACTCAAAGTAAAGAAAAAAAAACAAAGTATAGTCATTCCCCAAAGTGAGAACTGAACCGATAACTAATAACGTTTACAATCAGAGTAGTTCCTAGTTCCACTGCGACATATTGATTATCAATAAATTAAAATTACAAAAAAAAATTATAATTTAACGATTTAAAGATTATAGCAAAAATATTGAATGGCATATTGCTATAAACTTACGTGGGAAAACATTGAGAAGTAGAAACCGGTGCCGTCCTCTGAAGGACGCATGACCGGTGTCTTTTCCAGTTTTATCTTTCCGCAAACTAGCCCTGGAAATTGACAAAGTTGCTGATATTATTATATTATTGATATTATTATATTCTATATATAAATTTCAAATATTAAAATTTATATCGTATATTTGTATGAGAAAAAACTGTTTGCTTACAATATTTATAAAAACAGCTTAACGCTTTATCCCATATAAAAGGGTAGTCAGAGACAACCTAGTATCACGACGCTTGGTCGACTGTTTTTCGCTTATAATCTAGATCATCTATTCTTGAGAGGCGAACACAACGCCGTGTTTTGTCTTAGCAAAGCACAAAAATAAAAATCGATTTTGTATACAATCACTTCTCTGAGTGGGTATCGAACTCCCAGCCTATTGCTTTTACAGCTAGACAGTGTCCCATTGTACCATAATGGACTCTTGAATTGTTATTAATATATATTTTTATTTTATTTTATACGTTGTCATCTAATGACAACGTTAAGAAATGAAAAGTACCAACTTTATATTGAAATATTTATAACTTATAAATAGAATGACTGTAAACACTATTGGTTGTGGGTTCGATTCTCACTAGGGGAAATTATTTTTTTTCCTTTCTCCGCTCCCATTAAGATGAAGCGTGGCGTTAAGTTCGCCGCTAAACACGAACACGATTTCGGGCGGAAAGCAGTCAACGGAGTGACATGACACTAGGTTGTCTCTGACCACTCTGCTAACTGGAATAAAGAGTGAAGATGCTTTTTTTGCATTATATGTGTGTCATTTGCCGTAATACTTCTATGTGTTGTCCTTTAAGCCTTATTGCATAAAGCAGGGGAGTCAAAGATAATCTACTTGCATTTGAGACATTTTTTTTAGAGTGACGTAATTTAACTCATTGTTATGTTCCTTGTAGAGCAGAAGATGAAAGTAATTTTATTATAAAAAAATCTACTAATACTGTATTAGCATTTAAATACTATTAGAAAAGATGGTATGGTGGGTAAAGGCACTAAACATCACAATGAACATTAATATTTCCTTAATTCAAAATCGTTAAGACCAATCTCAACTGAGCTTCGCCGTTGGAAGCTATTATATTTGCTAACGGGACGTATAACTGTACAATGAGTTAGATTTCCTAAATACATTTTAGAAAAGGATTTCTTTTTTATAAAGGAGTTAAATTAGTAAATATACTAATTCATGTGAATTGTAATATTAATAACAAGTGATAAAAATGTACATAAATATTTTAACTTGCTTTTGCTTTATACATATTATATAAATATATCTCTTTATCCATCATTTTTTTCAACTTCATGCTTTTATCCCGCAAAGCAGGGTAGACAGAAAGTGCCCAGTGTCAAGACATTCCGTACTTCACTTCACGCCGAATTCGAGATATTGCGTGTTAAGTTGCGGAGGAAATGAAAATAATTGGAATATAATCATTCCCTCGAGTGGGAATCGAACCTACAACCGATCGCGCCTACAGTCAAACGCTGTCCCACTGCGTCACGACCAGCCTCAATAATAAATACCTATAGTATAAAAAAATATCTATATATTTAATTAAACGTTATTAAATATCCAATATTGAACGTATCGAGAGCACCACCATAAACAAGTTGAGGCGAACATCACATCGGGATCATTGCCCTGTCAATTGCGTTTGCAAAAACAAGTTTTAAAAACATCAAAAACTTTTAACAAAGTAATAAAATCTTCGTGTGGCAAAATTACGTGTGGAATTTCATTATAGAAATAAGTGACTCAGATGTTGGGTTTCGTTTTTTACTACAGCGAACTTTTAGCTAACATTTATATATTTTTATCTTTATATACATAAATGCGAAAAGGTCACTCACTCGTGTATCACGAAATCTCAGGAACTATAGGTGCTAGGAGCTAAAAATTTTTTGGGGGTTCTATTTAGGATGTAGATACTGGCTGATTTTGTGAAATTTTAACCCTAACAGATTGTTTTTGGGGTTGAATATTTGTATGAAACGTCTTTATTATCAGTGCTAGGAGTGTAAAATTTTGTATGAAGGTTTTTTTTTAAGGTAAGATGATTTTTAATCACTAAGACAGGACTTTGGAAATTTTGACCTATAAATGGTATAAAATGTATTTGGGGTTGAAAGTTTATATGAAACTTCTGTATTGCAAGAGTTTAATAATTTAGAAAGGACATTATCAAATTCAAATGAATTTTTCATAGAAGTTCTTTTTAATGTAAAATTCGACCCCTGAGGGAATGTTTTCGACGTTTGAATGTTTGTATGACACTTATCTACTACAAGCTACAGGATTGTAAAACTGTACTGGTAGTTTTTTTTAAATGTAGGTGATGATTAAGAAGGGATATTGCAAAATTCTTAAGGGGTAATTGTTGGGATTTATATAACAGTATGTACGAAGATAAGATTGTTCTTTTTTTAATGTCTAGGCTTTACAGACGTAGTCTATGGAGGCATAATGATTCCCACAAGTTGCTTATTGCTTGCTTATATCACAAAATCATAGGGGCATAATACTTTATGCTTTTTAACAGCCGAAAGTATCTTAAAATTGTACGGGTAATGTTGAATACTAGTACATACCATAATAAACCAAATCAATGGAATTGCATTTAATTTGTGAGAACAATTTTAGCTGAGTGAAAACTTAAGTAATCCGCCTTCGAATCCAAAAGCCATAGATCTGAATCTCAGTTGCACCGCAATGTATTTTTCCAAGCAAAAAATATATGTGTCACTATTTAATGGTGAGTAATAAATATTAGAGTATCAAATGCCTTTGAATTCCGCCTCACTCACTCAGCGTAGTGCACGTTTTCTCGTAGAGAACGTAGTCTGTTCAAACCCTTTTTAAATCTCTTTATCGAGATCACTCGCCATGTGTCGCCTCAGTGTCATGTTCAATTAGCTATCAAATATTTACTTAGTTGAGCCGTGTCAGAGTGGCTATTCAATTTGTATTTGGGTAGCTGTCTCTAAGATGTTAAACAAAGTGATATAGAAGTGATAGTAGGTGACCTGACGGTTAATTGGCTGTTATACGCAGATGATTCAGCGCTTATTACTACACCAGAATGTCACCATTGGTCGCCATTCTGTTAGACGAGTATGAAAGTAATGATCTAAATATACATTAGATACGTATAAAATACATTTACTTTTTCACAACAACAAAAAACCAAAATGATATTTTGGATGCTAATTGACTATTTGATTTTAAGACCGTAGGAGTAGGAGTCATACTATTGTTTCATAATATGGTAATTTTTTAATTTATTAAACAGGAGTGATATTTGTGATTTAAGTTAAAATGTTAAAAAAATATAGTAGTAATAGAAACACATAACCAATCGCGTTTGAAATCAGGCAGTCTCTCTGAGCTCAGTTCTACTGCGCCATGATGGCGTATCGACTGGGGAACTCGTGTGTTTTACGATTATCTTGCGGAGTTGTTAGAAATGACGGAGCGCTAAACGCTACGGTCTCTGCTTATCTCTTTCGCCTCATCCACAGTCATCAACCAGGTAGGCGAATATATCAATAAAACAACGTATAAGTTTAGAAGATAACTTTTTAAATGGAACAAATAACGTACTGTGAAATCTCAAAGCTTTTAACATTCAATTTAAGTTGCATGCTCTGCGTAGGGAGGTAAGACACAGATACCGATGCCCCATTCCTTACATTAACTATTTTCTTTAGATTGACCTTTTTTAAATTCATTATATCTCTTGAATGGAATGTGATTTTAATAATAAGTATATTACACGTTTTGAATAAGAAACTTAAAGAGGCCGGCCGTGGCGCAGTGGGATAGTGTCTGACTGAACGAAGGAGGAAAGAAAGATAGGTGGAGAAAGGTTACTTTCTCCACCTATCTTTCTTTCCTTTTTCCAGTATCTCCACTAAATATACTACCCATATATACTCATATGTGAACTTTTGAAATCGTATGTGAGTACATGAAGTCCCCCGTGGACCATGATTTAATCTGTGGAAGTGTGAATTCATATGTGGACCATGATGTAATGTATAGATGACTGAAATAATATATGGACTATGATGTCATATGTAGCTGGGTGAAATCACATGTGGACCATGATGACCATGATGTCTTATACGGATGAGGAAAATCACATGTGGACGAGAACGTCATACGTGGATAAACGTCACATGTGGACCATGTTGTCAGTGAAATCAAATGAAATTTGGGGGTGGAGGAAAATGTTCATCCCAAACAATTTTTTTTACAGGATTCTCACAAGTTTATATGAAGTACAAAGCTTTATGTGCCTAAGTGGCAGAAATTTAAGATAGGGCCGATTTAAGCAAATATAAATGTATTAAAAGTATATCTTAGAAAAGATTTTGATTTCATTCTCGCAGTCAGTTGTATTTGGCTGGATTTAGATAATTTCTCCTATTTTACTGGCACCAGAAAATAAGTTACAATTTTGGTATATAGAGAAAGTTCACAGAAGCAATGTTTTTTATAAGTGTGACATATCTATAAGATAAAGTTTTCCATTTATAATATGAAATATCTTTG
This sequence comes from Dryadula phaetusa, assembly GCA_032432895.1. NCBI lineage: Eukaryota > Metazoa > Arthropoda > Insecta > Lepidoptera > Nymphalidae > Dryadula > Dryadula phaetusa. The sequence continues at coordinate 9,221,926 of JAOYRS010000014.1, read as the reverse complement.
AATTTTAAATTAAAATATCATTATTAATAAAAATTGTAAATACTATTAAAATACCCTTAAGGCTACATTTTTGAAAAAAACGTATAAAAATTTGAACGCAGCGGGATTCGAACCCGCGCCTCTTGGATACCGTACAGGCGCGGGTTCGAATCCCGCTGCGTTCAAATTTTTACACGTTTTTTCAAAAATGTTTTCTAATCCTAAGTGTGGAATAACACTTTAAAAAAATAGTAAATACGCTTAAGGCTATTATGGGGCAGTGGGACACCATCTGACAGATAACGCGATTGGTTGTGGGTACAATTTCCACTTTGAGGAATAATTATAATTTAAGTTCATTTTAATTACAATGTCCGCTACTTGACATGCAATGTCTCGATTTCGGACGGAAAACAGCCAACAGTGTCAGAGTGTCTTGACACTAGGTTGTTTCCTACTACCGTGCAAATAGTATCTGACTGTAAGCGTGCAAGGTGGGTTCTATCCCCAATTAAGGGAATCGTAATATTTAAAATTACTTCCATTTCCTCGCTCTGGCAAAACAAAGCGTGGTGTTTAGTTTAACCGTTCAATACTTTGACTTTTGACGTAGAGTGAAAGGAATGTTTTTATAATAAAGTTCTTAGTGACTACATAGTATGTAGAAAAATAGTGAAGCTAATAAGAAGAAAAAATAATTCGCTTATATAAAACGTAATTTAGTGTTTTTGAAAAATATTTTTCTTTCCAGACGATTTGATTAAAATATATAAACCTATTTAAATTTCGTACGTTGTTAATAATTATAGTTTTAATATTTAATAAAATAAAGTTATATGAGTGGTATAATTCATAATTCATTAAAACTTTAAAAGCTCAAAGTTTAATTAATTTATTCGGGTATATATAAAACTTTTGTTAAACAACTTCGGCTCGGTTTAGTACATTTTTTGAATTCTATAATTATATTTTTTAATTCTTTTTTAGGTTCACGTTTTTATCCCGCATGGCAGGGTAGACAGAAAGTACTTAGTGTCAAGATACTCCGTACTTCGAATTCAAGACAGCGTGTTGAGTGTCGGAAATCAACGCCGCACTTTGTCTTACCAGAGCGAGGAAGTGAAAATAATCAAATCAAGATTAAATCAATTACGCACAAAAAGAAACTAAAAGGAAATTTAAATTTATTTTCTCCCTATCCAGTTTATGATGGTAAGGACATAAGGTTCACTTGTTGATTGTTGTCTACTCGCGATCTACCCGTGACCACGGACTGGTGCAAAGTGTTTGAAACATCGGGTTTCCAGAAATGTATTTCCTAGTACCAAAATATACGCAATTAATCCATTCAAAATAGTTTCATTTAAAACATGAGGTATATATATACAGATACATATACAGATACATATGTCTGTTAATCAAAGTGCATTAAAAATGTAAACTCAAATACAAAAATAAATATTTTTTTCTATTATTCTATTATAAGAAAATATAATTCATGTAAGCAAACATTTTTTGTATTACGCAGATTGTTGAAGATGGGTAGACGTTTTTTGATAGTTACAAGCATGGTTGTAGCCGAGTGAAGGGAATAGTGCCTCTATTCCTAAGTGAAAGAAAACATGTATGGCTGTAATTCTTTCAACATTAGATTATTGATATAACACTTAAATATTAAAAGCATTACAACGATGTGTAGAATTGATTTAATATAATATTTCTAAAAAATATTAAAGCAAAAGCATAACCGAAAAAAACAACAGTCACCAAGAAACAGCTTCTCTATTATTTCGAATAACAGGTCAAAGACAACCTAGTGTAAAGACACTCTGTTCACAGCTCCGATAATTCCATTCCATCCGTAATCAAGACATTGTGTATTGAGTGGCAAACACAGCGCGCTTTGTTTGACTAGAGCGACGAAATGGAAATATAATAATTTCCCTAAAAAGAAATCAAACCCGGACCCAATCGCGTTTACAATCAATAGTTAACGCGATTGGAAGGGCAATGGTGCTAAAAGAACGCTTTAAGCCTAACTGTATATAACAATAAAAAAAACAGTTTTATAAATAATGTACAACAAATGTTGTATATTTTTATTTAACGTTCAAAGAATGTACCTAACATTCTAATTGTATGGCTAAGAAACGTTCATAATATATATTAAATAAATTGTGTATTTTAATGTTTTGTTCAAGTCAGAAAGATAGTTGTATATAATAAAAAGAATATATAAATATATATAAATATGTTTTAAGTCACTTTTGAAGCCTCAACTACAGTATATATGGATGCACTTAGCAAATGCAATACAAACCATATAGCATATATAGTGATACTGGAGTATCATTGTACTTTATTTTAATTTTAACAAAAATATTATTCATAATTACTTACTTAAAGCCGCGTCTTCACCAGTACAATTCAAAAATATCCCATCGAAAAAGAGATCTTTCGCTTTTACTCTTAAGAATGGATCGACCAAGTTTGGGAAGAAGGAGCCTAAAGCTTTATTTATGAGGCTGGCTGCAGATGGCATCAAATCCTGGACTGACAACATGGCCGCCTGAAAATGACAAAAATATACTTAATATTTTTATATATAACAATTTAAAATATTTTTTGTAGTTTTACACTTGTTTATGTATGGCAGGTAATGAAAGAGAGAAAATAATGTTAAGTTAAAAAAGGAACGTTTAGCATAATTGGCTAGATCGCTTCAATCGTGTCTTGGGAGGCGGGTTTAAATCCAGTTACGTTAAATTTTTTAAATATCCTGCTTATATCAAAGAGGAGGGAGAAAGGAGGGCAAGTGTAAAACAGAGTGACATATCTTTAGGATTTTATCATAAAAGTACAAAATATAGTAGTACAAGATACACTTAAAGTACAAATCTCCACGGAAGTTGCTTTGAGGCCGTATTATCCACGGTCTCGTAAAATGCATTAACTCGTAACGTATGTATAAATGGGCATGTTGAATATATTTAGATATACTTGTGGCCGCGACTTAGTCTGAATACAACATTTTTGTTTTGTAGATATTCAGTAATTATAACGTAAAAGTAGCCTAACTTATGACTACTTCAATTATCTGCTAGGGAAAGTCTCATCAAAATCAGTCCAGCCTTTCCAAACCAAAACAAACAGTCAGACATTTTTCATATTGATTGAGATATTTTTTTATATGTGTGGTATATGTGCACATACATATGCATTTAGTTAGAAAACGATTATTTTAATATTACAAACGGACACCACAATTTTATTTATATGTATAGATGATATTATTATGATGATAAGATGATGACATACTCAGTTGTGTTACGAAAGAAAATTATAATTTAAAAGTAAGCTAGATGTATTAGAATTTATAATATAGATTGATTATCGTGGAAAATCATTTACAACCATTTATTTATTGTTTATATTAATCCAATTATTGTTTATATCAGTAATGTGTAAATAATTACACACCACACACACACACACACACACATATATATATATTTGTGTGTGTGTGTGTGTGTGTGGCGTTGAGTTCCATCACTCAACACGCAATGTCTCAAATTCAGTGGAAAGCGAAGTACGGAATCTCTTGACACTAGGTACTTTAAGAAAAAAATATATTTTTTTTTTCTTTTGACTGACTAAATACAAATGTGTTTACTATATATTGATTGATCTATTAAATTATCAACAGCTTTACGCTATTCCCCGCCTTTCCCACAGTGCCAAGACATTCTGTCCTTCGCTGATCAAAATGGAGACATTTTGCGTTGAGTGGCGGAACACAACGCTGCGTATTATCTTTTTTTTAGAATCATTCTGAGAGTACTCACAAACAACTAATTGTGTTTACAGTCCATATATTACCATATCACATCTATAGAAAACAAATCATAAACATTCTAAGAGGCATTCAATGTGCAGTGGGATAGGGTCTGAGTGTAAACTCCGTTTTGTTGTGGGTTGAGTTCTCATTCGAGATACATGGTACATATATTGCAAAATTATTTTCATATTATCGATCTGGTAAGAAAAACCGCGGCGTGCGTCACCCAACTCGCAATGTCTTGATTTCGGGCGGAATAATCAACGGAGTGTCTTGACACTAAGTTGTCTATGACTACACTGCTAAGCATAAAAAAGCGTAAAGCTGCTTTTTACATATAAAACATATATTTTAGTCAAAACCCTTCATTTTCCAGGCCCATTCAGTGTTATAGTATATATATTATATGTTTATGTTTATTTTTTAGCTTCACACTTTTAATCCCCATAGCAGGGTAGACGGAAAACAGCGTCAATATACTCCGTACTTCGTTTTCCACCGAATTCGAGACATTGCATGTTGAGTAGTGGAACTCAACACCGCAATTTGCCTGACCAGAGCGAGGAAGAGAAAATAATCTAATTATAATCAGACCCCCGAGTGGGAATCGAACCCACTGCGCCATGACCAGCTACAACTTTAACATTGTACTATATAGACGTGTTAATATATCTTTTTCATAACCAAGTACGATCTATACAATTATTAATCAATTATTGTGAAGTCATTTATTAAGACCAATACTTATTATTTAATAGCTGACCGACCTCGGCAGACAAGTTGGCCTAGACGTCTAACATCGCGAAATTATTATATACGATTATTATTCAATATATTCTATATAGAAAAGATATCTAGGCGCAGCGGTTCCGCGTCTGACTATAATTACGACTTTGGGTTCGTTTCCCACTCAGAGGAATCTCCGACTCTTATTACGCGAGATAAAGCGTGAGGTTGTTTATAGCTTCACGCTTTTATCCCGCATAGCAGGGTAGACAGAAAGTACCTAGTGTCAAGACATTCCGTACTTCGCTTTCCACCGAATTCGAAACATTGCGTGTTAAGCGGAACTCAACGCCGCAGTTTGTCTTTTTGCCAGAGCGAGGAAGTGAAAATAATTTAAATATAATCACTCCCCCGAGTGGAGATCGAACCCATAACCGACCACGTTTGCAGATAGACGCTGTCTCATTGCGTCACGACCGGCCTCATATATAGGTATAAATATAAATGAAGATATGCACAGTTATAAATCATAAAATCCTCAGTTTGTGTATTGTTCTTATATTTAGTTACTAACAAATAACAAAATAGTAAATTTTGTTTCTAACTCAAAAAAATTATAATTACTTCTTTTGTTAAAAAAGCCTAAAGATATTTTAAAATTTATTGTTTAACATTTCTTCTCATTTATTTCTTGAAAATATATAATTCAAGTTAATAAAGACAATTTAAATAAAATGATATTAGATTTTCACGATTTTTATACATTTTAAATTAAACTATTTTAAACGAATTAATTGTGTATATTTTGGTATTCGAAAATACATTTTTAAAAAACCTGACGTTTTGAATGCTTTACAGTAGTCCGTAGTCACAAGTAGACTGAGATGATATATGTCTATTATTTTCTTTAATAACCAATAGGCAAAGGAAAATTTTGACCCGTTTCCAAATATGTAGTTTCAAATACCAAAATATACATGATCATTCAAATCTTCAAATTTAAAATAAACCTCTGAAAATTTAACAAATCGATATTGAAATACAAGCTGTTGTACAAAGAAGCCATGTTTATATGAAAAATATAGGCTATTTCGGCCAACCAACTTGGTATAGCAGTGTTTGTAAATAACCTTGATTATAACTTGAATCAGCAGAGTAGACAGAAAGTACCTAGTGTCAAGACACTCCGTACTCCGCTATGCGTGGGTACATTGTGTGTTGAGTAGCAGAACTCAACGCAGGACTTTGAAGACAAAGGCTCCACGTTGTATACAAGAAACATAATTAAAAGTTCAAGGCATTCATTCCTTTTGTCACGTGCCTCGTGATGAAAACGAGATGTCATCTCACTCTTTTATTGACTTGTCGTGTCAACTTTCTAAACAATATTACTAGTAATATAAGAAGTTTTGTGTCTTTTTCCGTTGGTTCTAACAAAACTCAGTATCGGGGATACTGTATCAATTAACATAATATTCAAATAGAATCTTTAGTTTGCCAAAAATATCCTTGATATACTCATTTTAGATGAAAATATGTTATTTTAATATAATCACTTCTTCGAATGGGAATCGAATCCACAACTAATCGTGTCTACAGTCAGACGCTGTTCCACTGCGCCAAGACCGATCTTTACGGCCGGTAGAGGTCGGTCGTGGCGTAGTGGGTCTATCAGCCATGCCTAAAATGATATTAAAAAATACATAAATCCCAATGAAGCCAAATAAACGACACGGGAATTTATTATAATTAAGGTATTCATTTCCCCGCTCTGCTTAGACGCAACACAGCGTTGAGTTCCGTTTTTTAATACAATATCTTGATTTTTGGCGGAAAGTAGAGAATGCAATGTCACTAGATTGTTTTGCGTCTTTTGTCTGTATAAATGTTAAAATAACGTATATAAGCTGAAATATAATTTGAAATAATATTTCCATTATAATTTTATTCGTTGAAAAGAAATATAACATTCTTGTATTATTCAAATAAGTAATTGCTAAATTATCTACGAAAATGTTGTTAGTTCGAGTGTATAAATATAATTCGGTATACAATGGTAGGTTTACTAGGCCTTTATACTGTTACAAAAATATAAGAATCAACGAATAAGGATCTTCTTACTCAAATATTAAAATATCAAGAATTTCGCAGATGTAATACAATTATGAATGATTTTTATCATTTTTATATATAAATAGCTAAAAAAATAATTTAAAGCATGGCAAGAGACGAGAATATGAAAATACAGTGGGCATCAAGCCGACAGTCACTCACGTTTACGATCAGACGTTGATACTGCGTCACGATGGCCTCAATCCTTAAGCCTTTGTGGAAGGTATGTATATGTAGGATACAAGTGTTTTGAAAAGTGTAAATACGCCTGATAAATATTATTCAAAGTCTTTTATGTCTACCTAGTAAATATGGCGTTGGCATTTCTATAGCAAAACACGCGTATATACATATATAGCCAAGTTAATTATTAATTATTTACTTGTATCGTAATTATATTTTTAGTTTCATGCTTTATGACGTATAACATGATAATCACAGAGAGATTTGTGTCAAGACCTTCTATTCTCCGTTTCCTGTTGAGTGGCAGAACTCAACGCTGCACTTACCAGGACCAAGAAATAGAATTAACATTAAAAAAAAAACCATTCATAACTTAACACACTCAAATGTACAGTCCTTTTGGTATAAGATCGAATTCTGTTAAAATCCATACCTCCATAGAAATTACATAAAAAAAAACTTTCCATTTTACCTAACACAAGTAAAATTGCGTGTCAAATAACAATGAACATTATATTAACGAAGGAATGCTACTATTGCGAATAGAATATTACTAGGCTTTTTTGTGTTAAAGCAAAGGTATTGTATATTATGAAATATTTTTTCCCATGGTCTTATCTTGCATCAAGATGTAGCTAACAACATGTACAGAGTTTGTGGTGTTAAGACGTATATTATACTGTTCATTTTCATTTAACTATGATTTAATAGTGTATCAGTAATAGTTAATTTATTTTTAATTGCCATTTCAATAATATATGGCCGGTCGTCTGTAAGTGCGATCGGTTGTGGGTTTGATCTGCATTCGGGGGAATGATTATGTTTAAATTAGTTGTATTTCCACGCTCTGGTAAAACACGGCGTAACACGGCGTTGAGTTCAGCCACTCAACACTCAATGTCTTGAATTCGACGGAAAGCGGATACTTTCTCTCCACCCTGCTAAAAAAATACATATTCCGTTCCGATAGGATGCACTCCATTTAGGAGTTGAGTGGAGACATACGTAAAGTAGCTGGCCAGGGTTGGGAGTTGAACAGGGGACTGAGAAGGGCTGTTGATGATGATGCTCATGTAAAGTTCTGACTTTATATACTAGCTATTCAGTTTCTAGACATTTTCTGACCATACTGACATTTACATGTTAATCGACGATTCAAAAGTGCTTGTAATGGCCTATTTGAGTTGCGTAAAGAATAATTTAGTTATGATTTTTTTATGTGTTCTTCTATATCTAATAGGTTGTAAATAAATATGTAATCTGGCTTTTTGTATGAACTATAATAAGACATGTAACTCAAGTGTCAACATAATAGTACGTATACGAAAATAAGTTGAGGGTTATATGTTTAAAAAAATACATAAATGTAGCTCGTGGAATTTAGATATTTTTTTTAAAACTTTATATATAAATATAGATCTTAGTTCTAAGTAATCAATTATAATTATATGCAAATGAGCGATAAATAACAATAAGGAAAAAAAAGATCCAGAACCCAGTCTGTAGCGTAATTAATTTTATATTAAAGAAAAATCGTCGTAACTAAGGGCGCATCCCTACTTTAAGCTCAATATGATAGTATAAAGAATGCATTTAGCTTGTAACTTTCACCAACGCTACCATTTAGTATGTTGGTAATTATTAGTTAGTTAGTAGTATGAAAAATCCAAACAAGTATCAAATTAATCCGGTTTTAGAATAGAACGAACCGTACTCACTACCATCGCGACTACACCGACACTGTGCCACAATGGTTTTAAATCATTTTATTGGCAATAAGATCTTTGACTTAAGCGATTTTTATAAATATATAAAACTATTGTGAACGGATTGATCGCGTATATTTTGGTAGAAAATACATTTTTGAAATACTGACGTTTCGAGCCTACCTATCTGTCTACCTGTGACCATGGACTACTGTAAAGTGTTGTATAAATACAAAAATATACGTGATTAATCCGTTTAAAATAATTTCATTTTTTTTGTATTTTTTTTAACACAATTAAAATATTTTTGGTATAATAATTAAACCAAAAAAAAAACACAATCAGCCATTTTCCGTCTCCATACAATTTTCTTTATAACATATGTATGTACGAAAAAACATGTATTAAATATAAGGTCGTGATAATTGAAAATTATAATAAAATTTTTCTCACAAATAAGGATGTATATCTATTGTTATAAATTGTTCTTGCACATTATTCTTGTATTTTAATTATTTAATTAGAATTTAATAAACAATTGGCAAAATACAAATTTGAGGTTACAATAGGTTACTTTTTATGATCGGCTAGCTTCCGCATAGCAAGTGTTGAGTCGAGTCCCAAATTGACTAGATTTTTTTTAGCGTCACGCTTTAGTCCCACAGAACAGGGTAGACAGGCGTTTCATCGAATTTGAGACATATCGTGTTGAGTGGCGGAACTCAACGCCACGTTTTGTATAACCAGAGTGAGGAAATGAAAATAATTTACATATAATCATTTCCATCGATCACTATTAATCGACCGCGTTTGCAGTTTAACGCTACGTCTAAGTTAGTGAAATATTTGATAATTTATTATAATTTCTTTGAATTATTTAAGTACGTTTACTATATAATATTTGCTTTGAGTTATTGTTTTTAAATCAGTAACAATTCTGCATTTTATTATTAATATAAAGTAAAAAAAAATTGGCACAGATCAAAGTGTTAACTAAAAATTTTTACTAATATATATATATATATATATATATATATATATATATATATATATATATATATATATATATATAAATTATTCATATTATTATTGACAGCACACAGTGTTACGGCGTCAGACCAGGTCGTCAGGTCGTAGATCAATTCCCACTTAGTGTAATAATTATATTTAAAAACTGCATTATTATTTCTATACTCTGGTAGGCAAAACGCGGCGTTAAGTTTACCTCCTCACCTCAGCACACAATATCTTGATTACGGGAGAGTAGACAACGGAGTGTCTTGACACTAGGTTGCCTCTGACTAATCTGCTAAGCGGGGTTATTCTTTTAAAATTTTCATAAATATTTATAGTTTTGTGTTTGAAGCCGTATTGTAAAAAATATATCATAGTATTTAATAAGAAAATAATTAAAATCATACCAAATAGGAATAATTGATCACAGTTACTTCATCGTCTTCTTTGAGACCTCCCGACGCTTCTTGATCGAAACGGAAAGTTTTCTTCAACATATACTTTATTGTATCATTTTCTCCGTATTCAAGTATTCGTTTCACTCTATACTCTCTGTAAAATAAAAGTAATAACGTAATATTTAATTAATTTTATATAATGATTTTATCTAATAATTGTAAGTCCTAACAGTGATTTGGGTCTTAATTATTTCTGTATAAGTATCATTCTTTAGACAGGAAGTATCTAGTATCAAGACACTCCGTACTCTGCTTTTCGCCGAATTTAAGACCTTGCGTCCTAAGTGGTGAAACTCAAAGCCGCACATTGTCTTACCAGAGCGGGGAAAAAAATAAAATCACTTCCGCGAGCGGGGATCGAACCCACAATCGATCGCGTTACAGCCAGACGCTGTCTCACTGCGCCACGACCGGCCTGCGATATTTTCATGATAAAATAATAACTTTACTCAATATTACATTCAAATATATCTTTGACGTTTTATTTATTTTAGTTGTTATTTATTATTACCATTTATAATATAATTGCATCATTCAAGTAATAATTGTTACCTCATTACAATATTAACAAAAGTTCAAGAACGAACAAAAAAATTACATAACCATATTTTTTTATGCATAATGTGTTAATTGCAAACCATGAATTAATGTTTTTGGCGTTCCACAAAATTCTTGACACTAGGTACTTTCTGTCTACTTTCTACGCGGGTATAAAAGCGTAAAATAAAAAAAAAAGAAAAATGGACGTTTTCAGTGTTTTGTTGATATGATATTTTTTCCATATTAAACTTACATTAATAAAAATCTATGTCTACGATTGATTCTTTAAATATATTCATTAGAATATAAAAAGGAGTGATTATATTTTAATCATTTTCATTTTTATTCTGTGAAGTATCTAGACACTAGGTTGTCTCTGACGGCTAGTAAAATAAACATTAATATATAATAAGTGATTTAGCGGTTTATTAATATAAACCGCTAAAGATAATAAAGTCAAGATACTTCGTGGTCTGCTTGCGTATTTTGTATGGAACTCAAAGCCGCAGTTTCTCTTAACAGAATAAAAATGAAAATGATTAAAATATAATCACTCTTTTTTACATTCAGACGCTATCATTGCGCTACGATATTCTTACGATATATAAAAATAATAAATATATATTTTTATATATTAATACAATAATAAATATAATAATTTTAAATTAAACTATTTTAACTATATATATATATATATATATATATATATATATATATATATATATATATATATATATATATATATATATATATATATATATATATATATATATTATTGCGTATATTTTGGTATTAGAAAATACATTTTTGAAAATCTAACGTTTCGATCTTTTACAGTAGTCCGTGGTCACAGGTAGTCTACCCAAATGTGCACGATTAATCCGTTTAAAATAATCTTATTTTAAATGTGTAAAAATAGCGAAAATCAAATATATAAATATAATAATATACATAAAATCGTCGAAGAACTTAATATTCTTATTAGTATGTGAAGATGAATAGGATACAACTCAAAGCGTAATATTTTTGTAGTTTTAAAATGTTATTCTTGTACAAGCACTCACTTGTATACAAAAGGCCCTATTTCTTTTACCACGGGCTTAAATCCCTCATTCACGTCTTCAGTGTTGGTAACATTGAATACATATATTTTGAACGTCAGCGGCATTGGCAGTTCCTTCCATTTGTTGAACATCAACGATGTGTTTGACAGTTGTAATTTCTGTAAAGAATTTTTAAGAATTTAAAAATATAAAAATAAGTAAAAGGGGAATATGTAACTGTAAACATTATTTATTATCTTATATATATATATATATATATATATATATATATATATATATATATATATATATATATATATATATATATATATCCACAACCGATCGTGTTTTTTGCATTAGTGTGTAAAATAAAAAAAAATATATATACACGAGTAATATCGAGAAATTATACATTGTCCTTGACAGCTACAAGCCAAGTAAATACAGATGTTTAATTTTATTTCTGTTATATTTGTACCATAACTTGAATTCTAGTGAAATTATTTTTAAAGAAAATATTTATAACATATGTAAATTATTTAAATCGAGATAAACGACTGAGGTTTTTTCTTAATCTAAACGCATGCATTTAGTAACCCAATGACTGACCCGATTGGCCACCGTGGCGCAGTGGGAGAATATCTGGTTCAAAATGCGATTGGGTATTGGTTCGATCCCTATTTGGAGAATTAAAAAAAATATATTATTAATTAATTATGTATATTATTTTTAATTTCTCCAAATGGTGATCGTACCAATAACCAATCGCATTTATAGTTAGATATCCTCTCACCGTGGCCTTTTCTTTTAGAAAAGATGGAAGATAGAAGAAATGAATGTGAAAAGGCGTATTGCTGCCGGTAACAGGGTTAACGGTGCTCTTGCTGCATTGATGTGACGCAAAAAGTCAGCGTATCTGAACGTCTTGCCGTTCACAATACAGTACTGATACCGACGTTGTTATACGGCAGCGAAACGTGGGTGTGTCAAGAGAAGAATGAAAGAAAAGATGAATACTGTAGAAATGCGCTCTCTTCGTTAAATATATACGGAATCAGTTTGGCTATTGCTAACGTATTGAAGGGCATGTAAATCACTGTGTGACTGTGGACGAGGGGAAAGAGGTATGCGGGGACCGCAGCTATGTCATTTCTGACTACCCCATCAGAGATAAAGCGTGAAGCTAAAGCAAACTAGTGAAATAAAGCGCGGCGTTGAGTTTCGCCACCGCTGTTCGCAAGTGTCTTATTATTAAGTCCTTTCTAACTACGAAAGTGTAAATCTCTAAGAGTAATCCGTATAAAAATAAAAAGTTTTTTTATGCAATTGATTTATTTAGATTAAACTTATTTAGTTTAAGTTGATTTATAGATCTTTCTGCACAAATTAGCTCGTATATATATATATATATATATATATATATATATAAGCGGAGTACGGAGTGTCTTAACGTACATCATGTCTACCCTGTTATGCGGAATAAAAGCGTAAAAAAAAGAAACCTTAATTTTTTTCTTGCATTTTTTATACTTTGGTTTGTTTGAGAAATTAATCTTTTACCAGCAGAATAGAGAGAAACGTTTGTAAACTCAATAGTTTATGGGTTCGATTCCCACTCGGTGCAATGATTATAATTAAAGCTTATTTTCGTTTTTCAATTATGGTAAAGTTTCTATTTAGGACAGAAAGTAAAGTAAAGTAAGGTAAGTTGAAAGTAAAGTATCTTGACACTTGTCAATAACTTGGTTGTCAACTTGGTTGTCATATGTAGATACAAAAAGGGTGAAATTGCTTTAAAAATGAATTCCCATTAAAATCTATATTTTAAATTCTTTCCAAACCTGATTTGAACCGACAAACAACGCAACCAAGGTCTGCTTACTGCGCCAGGACGTAGTCATTATTAGTTAATAACAATAGCAATCGACCTTCATACTAATATTACGTGTTTTGTATAGATGTATATACAATATGACTATCAGATATCAACAGAGAGCCTTCGTGACAATAATTTAGGTCATCTGGCGTAAATGAGCATCTTAATATTTCATAAAAGAAATGATTTTAATATTATTTTTTCCATATTTTAATGATAAACAGTAGATAGTTTTAGTCCTCTCTGATTTGGACTTATTGTGTGTTGGAACGCGGAACTCAACGCCGCAAATTGTAGAACGCTAACACTGGTAGTTACTTAGTTACACTATTACTAAATATATCAAGATATATATTGATATATACAATAAATATGTATATATGTATATTTTAATTGATATTTTTTTTGTTTCTTTATTATAAAACCATGAATTTTTGTTCCAAAATCGCATAACTAAAATAAGGATAAATTAAGAAAAATCCATCTTTGTAATGGTTTGAAGTTAACAAAAAGATTATTAATTAGGTACAAGTACTTAAGTCAATAATATTTAATGTTATATGTTAAACCAACGGCAGGTGTATTGAGTTAAAATAGGATTTTAGAAGCCACGTGGTGTGGGTTCGATCTCCAATTGGGCTGATGATAATTATTATTTTCATTTCTTCACTTGTAAGGCAGCCCACAGCGTTTAGTTCCGTCAATTTATACAAAATGTCTCGATTTCAGGTTTAAAGCGGAAAACGGTGTCTTGACACTAATCTTTCTTTAACTACCATGCTAAAGCGTGAACCTATTAAACTAATTCCATATTTTATTGTTAAAACAAAAAGTTTGTGGCGTTAGTGCAGCGTTTACATATCACTCTGGTATAAATTTGCGGCGTTGAGTTGTGCCACTGAGCACGTAATGTCTCGATTTTGAAAGGAATATAGAGAACGGTGTATCTTGATTTTAGGTGCTAACTGACTACACTCTTAAGCGGGGAAAGATGTGATTGAAGATTACCAATAGCTGTATAAGTTTAGATCGTTTTTGGTTTTATTAAAAATATTTAAAATCTTTGATCTTTTTATTTTTTTTTAGCTTCACGCTTTATCCCTTGCGGGGTAGTCAGAAGCTACGGACCCTGTATACCTCTTTCGCCTTAATCATTAATTAATAATTCGTAATTGATATGTTTTTTATTATATAATTAATAAGATCTTTGAATTCGCGATTTTTATACATTTTAAATGAAACTATTTAAACCGGATTAATCGCGTATATTTTGGTATTCGAAAATACATTTTGGACACATGAGGTTTCGAACACTTTACAGTAGTCCGTGGTCACAGGTAGACTGTTAATTAAAACAATTAATTGAAAAAAAAAAGTAATTTTACTTTGTTTAGCAGCTAATGTCTTCAAAGTTATATGATTATTTCAAATTATTTTTGTAATATTATTTGAAAACTTATATTTCTTTGTTTCTCGCATTTTACATATTTACAATGAAATTATTATAATTGTATGAATCGCGTTACAGACGCCGATCACGTACAATTGTAAAATGCTAAAATATATTAACGAATGTCCAAATTATTGTCGAATTCAAAATATTAAATTAGTTTTAAATTTAATTTTTCATTACATTTGGATTCTGACTAACACTTAATTCTAACGATTCTTTTTTTCTTATACATGTTCTTGAGGCCGGTCGTGACGCAGTGGGGCAGCGTCTGACTGTAAACGCGATCGGTTGTGGGTTCGATCCCCACTCGCTCAGGTAAAGACAAAATGCGGCGTTGAGTTCCACCACTCAACACGCAATGTCTCGAATTCGGGGGAAAGCGAAGTACTGACTGTTTTGATACTAGGTACTTCTTGTCTTCCCTGTTATGTGGGATAAAAGCGTGAAGCTAAAAAACAAAAAAAAGATAAGAAAGATAAACTTGTCTTGAAGTCACTAAGTTGCTTCTGTACTTCTCTTGGATATAGTCAATACAACTTAGGGACTATAACGTATCAATGCGACTCAAAGCGGATCCAAGTTTCAGATATTTTCTATTGCTATCAGATATGTGCTATTCGCAAATATACCCCAGAAAAAATAATGACATGAAAATTTTTTTCTTTATATTTACATATATCTGTAGTCTTTATAATTAATTAAAAAACACAGAATATTGTATTCAAATTATAATTTCGTTACTTGAAAAGCTGATATTTTAAATCAGGCTCACAAAATAATCACAAATTTTCTTTTAATTATAATTCTTTTTAGAATAAAACTGTACTTTAAGATTAGTACTTACAAAATAAACTTTTGATGTAATGAACAATATATTACATAAAAAATTTAGTTTGTAACTACCAAGCTCTAAGTACAGTTTAATTCCAATTAAAAGAATATCTGTGATTACAACTTTTTAGTGAACTCAGATTTCGTATATTTTGTTTAAGGCATTTACTAGGCAAGTAAAAAGATTGCGTATCAAGGTAACTAATATTTATGTAAAAAGTGATTATTGATTTCAATTGAATATTTTTGAGAGTGAAACTAGTTTGTAATTTTGAAATAAAAATGTGATTATACACACTATGTTAGTGTCAGCCACTATAATGTGTCGTCAATCCCTAAACAACAGATTTAAAAAAAACATGAATTTCTCTTAAAATATATATATATATATATATGGCATTCAATTTTTCTTTATATATATATATATATATATATATATATATATATATATATATTGGTATTTTAATTTACTTATACTGTGGATCATATCCTAATAAAGACTTTTATAATTATTATTATATTATAGATAGTATATATGTCTAAATATCTTTTTTTTTGTGTCACACATATGTGTGTATATATATATATATATATATATATATATATATATATATATATATATATATATATATGTATATATATATATATATATATATATATATATATATATATATATATATATATATATATATATATATGCATATAATAAAATGCATATGTCGTGTTCCTGCATATTCTTCAGTGATTATAATCATGTTTAAATTACACAAGGAACAGATGTTTCATGATTTTTTATTATGAAACGAAAAATTATTCCTTGAAGCTTGTTTTTTTTTAAATATATTTCAATTTACACGATAAAAAAACCAATTAAAATCATCACTGTAAGAGTAGGACTTAAAACAAACGAATTTTAAATTACTTTTCCAATTTCTACTACATTTTTCCTATTTCAATTTTAATTTGAGGCAATGCGAGTTAAATGGCGAAACTAAACGCTGCACTTTGCCATAATGATAAGAGTATCGGGATATAAAATTATTTTAAATGATATAATCATTACTCCTAACGAAAATATAATAAGCCCGCAATTATTGCGTTTATAATCGGTATTTACACCATTTTGCCAAATGGCCTAATATTAAAATATTCAATTTAAAATTAAAATAATTATTAAATTCTCATAAGGTATTATTATATTTTCAATTTTATGTGGAGCAGACCGCCTCTTACTCCACTTCTGAGAGCAGTCATACTGCTCGATCGACTGTCTTTCTTAGCTTTAGATATCTTAAAGGTTTAAATGGTATAAAAAAATGTTAATTTTTATTCTATTAAAGATGATCATTAAAGTAAATTTAAAGAAATTTTAGAAAATTAAAAAAATCATTTTCCCGAGTGGAAATTGAACCCACAAGCGATCGCGTTTACAGTCGGACATTGTCGCACTGCGCCACGACCGGCATGGTCGTACAGTATAGCAGTATATTTATATATACTTATATATTATATACAATATTTTTATTTAGCTTAAAATTTTATAATCCCTGGCTGCATTATAATAAATTCAGAATCACTGACCCGAAGTTAAAATCATTTCCAAATAAAATATATATTTAAATTAAAATAAACATTTATTACAGTTTCATATTGTAAATATTTAATCGAATAATTAGATATTTCAAACAAAATTACTAAGAAAATCGATGTTTCGAACACTACAGTAATCCCTGGTCATAGTTCACGTTTATATAAAAAGAATATTGTATCAAACTATCGCCATTTGTTTAGTTTTAATTAATTTCATTTAAAACGAGTAAAAATGGCGAATATTAAAAGCCTTTGTTATTGATTTCTTCATAATTATAGTATGGTAAAATAACGTAACTAATAAATATTATTTATTTTTATTTTAATATTTATTTACAATAATATTTTTCTAAGCGGAAATGAAATTAATAACATAATTATAGTACTTAGATGACCATATATGTATAATTACTAGTTTTTTCTTGCTTCATTACTAGAACAAGGTAGATTTTATACTGTTTTATAAATAGGGATATATCTATATATATATATATATATATATATATATATATATATATATATATATATATGTATATATAATTCTTACGTTAGAGTCCTCTCCTAGAGTGACTGATAGACAATTGTTTTATTGCATATATAGGTCTCTCCCGCCACTTCATTCACGTATATATATATATATATATATATATATATATATATATATATATATATATATATATATATACGAGTATAATAGTTAAAGGTCAAAGTGATCAAAATTATATGAATAATAAAATAGTTATGTTATTATTAATATATATTATTATTTTATGGGAAATCTTTTTAATTTTTCATTATAAACAATTAATATTTATAAGTAATATCTTGTTAATGATAGCTATGTGTATAAATGTATTAGATTATTTTTATGGCTGCGTAGTCTATTTACGATCTCGTATGTCTCATGAGTATTGAATCTAGTGAGAAGAGAAATCTAGTGATATCTAGAGACGTAATCTAGTGAGAAGATAATTCTGGTGATATCTAGTGAGACAATCTAGTGAAATAATCTAGTGAGAAAAGAAGTCTGGCGATATCTTAATAAAATAATATAGTGATATGGCTATTTATTAGTTGCCCTATAAAATTCGAGGAAGCTCACAAGGATTTGAGACATTGCGTGTTGAGTGGTGGAACTCAACGCCGCACTTTGTCTTTTACCAGAGCGAGGAAGTGAAAATATTTTAAATATATTCTCCCCCGAGTGGGGATCGAACCCACGACCGATCGCGTTTACAGTCAGACGCTGTCACACTGCGCACGACCGACCACATATTTTTTTTCTTACTTTTTGTCACATTTTGTTCTTTACTCTCTAATTGTGGAATCATTAAAAAGTAAAGTTGTTTTCTTAAGAAGAAATCGAAGCAATGACTAACACGAATACAATATACATCTATTCTATTAAGTCACAGTAGAGTAAATACATACATATAAACTTAAAAATATTATATAGTGGCCTGTCGTGGCGCAGTGGGACAGTGTCTGTCTGTTAACACGGTCGATTGTGGGTTTGATTCGCACTCGGGGGAATGATTACATAAACTTTTTTGAAAAAACGTATAAAACATTTATGAAAAAACGTATAAAAATTTGAACGCAGCGGGATTTGAACCCGCGCCTCTTGGATACCGTCCAAGCGCTCTGACCGCTAAGCCATGCGTTCTACTACCAGCTGCGTCGAAATATATCTTCTCCATTAATAATTTTTAATATTATCTATACAAATTATAAGAAACGTGAATTCAACTATCAATTTTTATTTTATTTCATATTTATTACAATATTTATTTACTAAAATTTAAATATATTATATAATAATCTTACCTTATGTATTTGATCCTGGACGATTTTGGGGAATCCCCAGGCTGCTAGGACGATAGCCGCAATCAGAACACCCACAGATATACCAAAAAATAACTTTGCGTTTTTTCCTAACATTTTAACACTAGCCTTTATTTAAAAATTATATTTAAAAAAAATAAAATAAACAATCCACACGTTAATTCATAAAATATATATATATATGAATTTTATTACAAGTGTAGCAAAGATATGACCGCTTACGTCCAATTCGTAAACAATTATAAAGTTACTACACACGTCGCACACGACGTCTTTTTTCCTATAAGCAAATGGCCGACTTAAAGCCTGTTTCGCTGAATATCTGTACGCTGAGATCTATCGTATAGTTTTTATATTCGTGTTTAGTGGATTTTTTAATACCCATTAATCAGCTTTATTGTATTTTTTGTAATTACATTAGTTTTTTTAATAATGCATTTTTTACAAACAGGTATATTGGGTTTCTTTTCCTTTTTTTAATGGTATAGGCAAGATATACGGAGGGAGCTACAGATGCATTATTAGCGCTTAAGGTGGGAACGCTTTTTTAAAAATTTATAATTGAATTAGAGTATTACTGTTAAAACACACCACTTATGCCTGAAATAAGGACATTGTAACGTATGATGAGTAGCGGAACTCAACGCCGCGTTTTATAATAAAAATAACTAAAAAATCCGAGTGGTGATTACAACTCTTAACAATTTACAGCCAGACGATCTCCCACTGTGCCGTAATGGCCTCTACATATTTTGTTTTTAAAAAATTACACAAGTGAGAATGAACCCACGACCTTCGTGAACTTTCACATATTAAGATAGTTAATTGCTGTGTAAAAAACAGTGGGAATGTATTTTTTTCTTTTTCGTCATCATAAAAAATGTATAAAGATTGTCTGGTATGTGACTGTAGAAGCAGTATTGTTTTTTCTTTACGTTTTTATACCGCATAGCCATAGCCGGGTAGACAGATAAAACTTAGTATTAACACCCTCTTTACTTCGCTTTCCCTCGAATTCAAGACATTGCGTGTTGGGTGGCAGAATTCAACGCCGCAATTATTGTTACCATAGCGAAGAAATGAAAATAATTTAAAAATAATCACTCCCCCGAGCAGGAATCGAACCCACAACGTATCAATGAGACATCATTGCACCACGACCGGTCATCAAGCAAGCAAGCGGTAGTTGTAGGTTCAATTTATACTTAAATAATGGATTGCATATATAAAAATGATATAAAGTTGTCTGTTTTGGCAAAATGCAGCGTTGAGTTCCGCTTAGTAATATATAAGTTAGTATTATAATTATCATTAATAAATTGTCATTGACATTCATTATCATTAACATGATTATTCTTAATATTTATTGATAATGCATAAATTCTAATTAGGCATGTTTCTATAGTGGTGCAGTGGTGAAACGTCTGTCTGTATACAAGATTTGGTTGTGGGTTAGATTCCCACTCGGAGGATTGATGATTAAATATAAATTAATAATTAATGTCATTCCTTCGCCGTGATAAGACAAATCGCGGCGTTGAGTTCCTCCTCGTAACCCACAATATAAATATAAGTGTTTTTTTCAATAAATAGTAGACAGAAAGTATTTAGTGTCAAGACACGCCATACTTCGCTTTCCATTAAATTCGAGACATTACGTGTTGAGTGGTGGAACTTAACGCCGCACTTTTTCTTACCAGACCACCACGACGTTTACTTATCTTTTTAATTTCCAATTTAAATAATACATCAAATGAGGTACGATAATTATAAAATATTATGTGTATAACTTCGTATCATGTTATTTATGATAATAACTTTGCTACAATAGTCAGTAAAGGTCCAAGTCTATTGAAATAATGATATTACAGTATAATATAATGCTTACAATTTAAAAGGTCCTACTATAATCAACTATATATATATATATATATATATATATATATATATATATATATATATATATATATATATGTATATATATATATATAAAATTGGATTGTCTGTATGTAACATTAAAATAATCGCTATTTGCTAAAATATGATTGAATACAACAAAATTTTTTTTACAAATTCTTCTCTGTCTGCTTGTACTGGCTAATCTATGGAACGGCTTGACCGATTTTGACAAGATATTCACTGGCAGATAGTTTATTCAGAGAAAGTGTTAAAGGGCAGCACTGAGAGAGGTTTTTTGGGATATTTATCTGGGAACAGGAAAACTGAGATTTTATGAATTACAAAATTTACAAAAGGTTCCAATGGTAATAGTAAGGTAAACGAAGTTGTGAATTACAATTAGTAATATTAATACACAATTGCAAGATATTTCATATTAAAAATATTTAACGGCACTAACTAACACATATATATATATATATATATATATATATATATATATTTTTAACATACAAAAATCGATTTTGAATACCCCATTTGCTTTAAATATGTTTCAATACCTACAAATTGTTAAAATTAAAATACACAACTGGTTTTATAATGTAGGTCGTTAGTAACGTTATATGCAAATGTTGAGTTTTAAGTAAATTTAATAAACTTATACAAACAGCTCATACTGTACATACAATGGATAAAGATTTAGATTAATCAAACATATAAATATTTTCTTAGATAATTCAGCTTCATTATATAAATGCATATCAATTTATATTTATATAATTTTGCTTTCAATCATGCGCTTGATATATATATATATATATATATATATATATATATATATATATATATATATATATATATATATATATATATATATATATATATATATATTAGTTCGTGTAAGTTGATAATGAAGCTGCCTCAAGGATTTACGGAAGAATGGATGAGTTGGTTCTCGTTGCCTCAGTGGAGGAGCCCCATGTGGTTTTGGTGCCACAAAAAAATAAAGAGTCTTATCCGGAAGGAAGTTTAAAGTACGTTTTTTCTTGAAAATCTTACATTTAAAGTATTTTTTTCCTTTAAAATCTTATCTTCCACTATCGTCGTATCGTTATGTGACGATTTGCACTTCCGGTAACCCACGCTCAAAAACTTAGTTTCAATAAAGGTACATAAAAAACGTCGACGTTCACCCCTTTTCACCTTTCCGAGTTTGCGAAAAATTAGTAGGAGGGATGGTAAGAGAAGTACGAAGTGTCTAGGTGGGTATTTTCTGTCTACCCTGCTATGCGGGATAAAAGCGTGAAGCTAAAAATTCGCGAAATATATTAGGAGAGACAACTTAGTGTCAAGACACTCCGTTGGCTGCTTTCCGCTCGGAATCAAGATATTACTAGTTGAGTGACGAAGTCAATGCCCCACTATGTCTTGCCAAAGTGGAGAAATGTGAATAAATTTTGAAATGAAGCCTTTCCTCCGAGTGGGAATCGAACCCACAACCAGTGGTCTTGACAATCAGAAAATGTCCAATTTCGAACGTGAAGTATCATATTTAAGTTTCTCTTCTATATCCAGACGTGTTATTATGATTTTTTATACTTCTCAGTATAATATATGAAAGATGTCGGATTTTATATTATTTTTTTTTATTCTACTAAAAAGATAAACATATAACTTCACTTAACTGCACAACATTTAACATTTATTAAGTCCCATCTATATGTATGTACCTACATAATAATGTTTACATCGCGTATTATAACTGCTTGATAAATTAAATATTCAAGTAAAACAAAATGTTCTGACATTTTCAAAACAAATAGAAAAACAAATAGTTTATATTTTTTCCAAGTAATAAATGTGTATATTGTAGGTATATTTTATGCTTATATAATTAATATCAACTATAATGGTACGGTTGTGTAAGTGAGTGTAAGCACGATTGGTCGTGAGTTCTTTTTTTTAATTTGGGAATAATTGTTTTTAAATTACCTTTATATCTCACCTCCGCTAGTATAAAACGCGATGTTGAGATTCGCCATTTAACACACAATATTTTGTCTCCCACTACCTGTGCTGCTGCAATATTCAATTGTTAGTACTTATTGAGGCCGGTTTGGCGCAGTGTGACAGTGTCTGACTGTAAGCGCGACCGGTTGTGGAATCGATCCCCAATCGGGGGAGTGATTATATTTAAATTATGTTCACTTCCTCGCTCTGGTAAAGACAAAGTGCGGCGTTGTGTTCCACCACTCAACACGCAATGTCTCGATTTCTACCCTGCTATGCGGGATAAAAGCGTGAAGCTAAAAAAAAATAATCCTTCATATATCTATATATCTTCTATTCTGTTCAACAAATACACGGTAAACTACTTGATCTATTCACGTACATATATGTTATTTATTATATTATAAAAAAATGCTTAGTCATTTTGGAGTTATAATTCTAACTTTCATAAAAAACAACGCATTATCTATATAACTAGTTATTGGAAATATTTATATCTTATATATTTTTAGATATTGAATTGGGTAATCGAGCAATCTTCATATATAAATAAGTGAAGCCTTTTTAAAAAGTATACTCAAACAGAGAAGTATGAAACTGGACACAGTTATAGTTTATATAAAGAGGTACAGTTTGTATTATAGAGTTGGTTGGAAAGATGGGTCTAAATTTTTCTAACGTCATAAGAAAGAGGGGAAACGAATAGGGGACGGAGTTTACAAATAAATACTTTTTAAAAATATATCAAAGGTCCAAATTTATGTCACATTGAAAGTCCAGTTTTAGAAAACCGTTTTATCACTAGGTTTCTATTAAGCGAGGGTTAGTAAAAAATATATATTATAGTAAAAAATATATATTATATTAACAATACAGTAAGTTAGAGGCCGATCGTGCAGCAGTGGAACAGCGTCCGACTGTCAATGCGATCGGTTGTGAGTTCAATTTCTATTCGGGGGAATAATTATCTAAAAAAAATTACATTCCCTCGCTATGGTAAGACAAAGCGCGGCATTGAGTTCCACCAGTCGACACGCAATGTCAAATTCGGCGGAAAGCGGAGTACGGAGTGTCTTAACACTGAGTAATTTCTGTCTACCCTGCTATGCAGGATAAAAGCGTAAAGCTAAAAAAATAAATAAATAATATATTGTATTGGTCTGATGAACTTAGGCAGGTCTGCTGCAGGTGGCAACAAGTAACAATACCGTCAAAACAGAATTAAAAAGAAATACAGGAGGCTTTCGTGTTAGATATATTTGTTTAAAAAAAGAAAGAAATGTTCGCCATAAAGGCTTAATAATAATAATAATAAGTTTTAATGTCATGAAAAGTTGTCATGTGTTCAAGAGTTATTTGTACATAGACGATTGTAAACATGGAAATCCCATATACGAGTATAACTTTAAATGTTTGAACATGCCTCTTAGAGCCAATTAAGTATGTTTACGTCCTGTTTCCACACTTAGGATAAAAAATAATATTTTAAACGTATTAAAATTGAAACGCAGTGGGATTCAAACCTGCGCCTGATGGAAATCGTCCAAGCGCCCTTACCGCTAAGCCGTTATACTACCACCTGCTTCGTAATCCTTATACGTTTTGGTAACAACTTATTTATGTTGTTTTAAAAAAGTGATTTAACACTTATCTTAATCTGTGAACTAAAATTAACCGAAACTTAGCTCAGAAACAGTCAATCAGTTTATTTCTAGAACTTATTTCGAAAATGGCATGAGTAAACTTTAAATTGAGTTACATAGAGAGATCGGGCGGTGTGGGCGAGCGTCAGTGCGCATTTAAAGAGCCTCTAAAGCCTACACTTGAGTCTAATATCTGCATATCGAATATCTTTGCTCTTTTGAATACGTCTCTATGTTTTTTTTATAAATAACATAGAGACGTAGACTTATTTAAATAAGCATGCACTATATGTACATTCAAGACGTCCTATTTTTTAACCATTTATTTAACATTTGTTCAGCTAGTTGTACGTGGTTTCTAATACTGTTATTCACTAACCCAGAGGCTACTCTACTATAAAACTTGCTCAATTAACATTTTTTAAACCTAAGCAAGCAAATTTTTCAATGAAATACAATAGAAATAAATGAAATAAACCTTTCAATACTTTATTCTTGCAAATAGATGTTTAGAATCTTTCTAAAAATAATTTCTCACATTATAAGCCTCAAAGAATTTAAAGTATTGTATAAAAATTTAGTCTTTATTTACTTATTTAGAGGCCGGTCGTGGTGCAGGTAGACAGCGTCTTACTGTAAATGCGATCGGTTGTAGGTTCGATCCCGACTTTGGGGAGAGTACGGAATGTTGTGACACTAAGTACTTTCTGTCTACATTGCTATGCAGGATAAAAGCGTAAAGGTAAAAAAAATATAGCCATTATATATTAGCTTAGTTTACATCTTTAAGAACATGAAAACAAAAAATAACAGTTAATTAAATAAAAAAATAATCATTATAATGATACCAAAAAACAAAACACGAGGGTACTTTAGATAATTTGTGGGAGTGGGAGTAACCTTAAGCGATCTAGGAAATTTGTCAACTGCGATCAAGATAAACTCTAAGTCTTAGCTTTAGGATCTCTTAGGGAACACATAGAGACAGTAGGGTATACGAGTCTTATAAGTTTTAACCATTTTTTCTTTATATTGTATATTTTCTATATATATATATATATATATATATATATATATATATATATATATATATATATAT
This sequence comes from Dryadula phaetusa, assembly GCA_032432895.1. Lineage (NCBI taxonomy): Eukaryota > Metazoa > Arthropoda > Insecta > Lepidoptera > Nymphalidae > Dryadula > Dryadula phaetusa. Next base: position 9,196,081 of record JAOYRS010000014.1, on the reverse strand, counting down.
ATATATATATATATATATATAAATATATAAATATATATAATAAAAATAACACACCTTGGTTTTATGACCAAATTACTGTTGGTTTTGAACAGAAAATGAAAAATATGCTTTGTATGCAACATGAACATGAAAAGGTCCTTCAGGAAATTAAATTGACTTCTTAAACCGGCCACATTGACCATATATACATTATAAAATCAACATCATATTTACCATATCTAGACGATAGTGTTTTAAATTTTTGTCTATTTAAATTAAACGTTTGATACTTATTTTTAATTCGAATACTTTCTAAAGGTACAGTGGTAATATAAAATAGGTAATAATAGATCCTTCTTGCTTCTTGCTGTGAACACGATGGGTAGTGGGTTCAATAACCATTTGAAAGAATGTTTATAATTCAAATTTATTTACATTTCTCCGTTCTGGACGGAGTGTCTGGAGCGTCAGAGAGATAACCTCAGACTGATAACTACATTGGGTTGAAAGAGAATATGTTTTTATGACTTACAATAATAAAGGTATATGAGAAGAAAATATAGGCTACTATTTATTTAGTTATATATGTTTTAAATATTCTTATTTTTAAAAATATAAACGCTTAGTGTAGGGGCTTGATCGTCAGAGAGATTAGACGGTTTCGAGGAGGAGCTGGTTCGAATCCCGTTGCGTTTAATTTTTTATAAAAATGATATAAATTTAAAAAATATTTTTAAAAGAGCAAGTATAGAAGCAAGTGATAAGAAAGTAAAATGAACGTTTCGTTTAATCGCTCTTAAATTTAAAATGGCGTAACAGTTTTGTTATAACATAACTGAAATCATAAACGCGTTAAATAAATATGTGCGTACAACGCGTATAACGTATAACGCGTTAAATAAATGCTAGAATAGATGAAAATTATTACTTCAATGGTTTTTTTTTAATAATTACTTTAAGTGTATAAACATGCTATTTTTAGATCTAACTTTACGATTTCTATGTTATCTGTCACTTGTTTAAAGTAGCCGAAATGTCAAATTAAAAAAAATAAAGCAAGATAAAAAAAATAAGGCGAGAGAGATAACGGGTTTCTTGCTTTACTTATAAGAACACGGTGTCTATGATACTGGAGGAAGGTTACGTAAACAGTATGAGAACCAACCCGGAAAAAAAATGACAAGAATAACGTCATAACGATTGAGGCCCCATTTCACGGACTTCCTGCTGAGAATAGAGCGTGTAGAAGTAATAAAAAGATTAAAATACCCAGAGGCCGGTGGCGCAGTGTGGTAGCGTTTGACTGTAAACACAACCGGTGGTGGGTTCAATCCTTACTCGGGGGAGTGATTATATTTAAAATTATTTTCACTTCCTCGCTCTGTTAATACAAAGTGCGGCGTTTAGTTCCAGCACTCAACACGCAATATTTCGAATTTGGTGGAGAGTGGAGTACAGTGTCTTGACACTGGGTACTTTCTGTATACCCTGTTATGCGGGATAAAAAGTGTAAAGCTGAAAAAATCGTTCATTTACGTATTTTAAACTTATTTATTTATTTATTCTGAAAAATCTTTATTTGTCATCATTAAAATGAATAATTTGAAGAATCTCGTATACAGGTATTAGGTCTTAATTATAGTAATGTAAAATTAATGCTAATTAAGTTTAATTCATCCATTCTGAGAATAACAATAGTCGATGTAATTAAAGTTAAGCAAAAAGTTGTGACGTACGAACGAATGTTGGAATATCTAAGTCTTTTCTGCAATACACGATAATTCAATGTCATTGGGTGTAATAAAAGTTCCTTTTTGTTAATATGTGTATGGATTATAAAATTTCCGCTTGTAAGCTTATAAGGATGTTATTTACTTAGTGTAAGACCAGTCGTGACAGGTACCTAGTGTCAAGACTCTCCGTACTCCACTCTCTTAAGAATTTAAGACATTGCGTGTTGAGTGTGAGCGAGTAACTGAAAGTAATTTGATTATAATCATTTCCCGAGTTGGAATCGAACCCACAATCGCGTTTACAGTCAAACGCTGATCAACTGTGCCACGACCGACCTCTATCGGCAGACTATTCCACTCGACTAGAAAATATATTAGTAACTCAATATCTAGGGTCGAAACACTACGTCTTCCACTGTAGTTAACCTCGAATTTGATCATTATTTATATTTAATTTATACTCCGCGTATGAGGCCGGTCGTGGCGCAGTGTGACAGCGTGTGACTGTAAACGTGATCGGTTGTGGGTTCGATCCCCACTCGGGGGAAGTGATTATATTTAAATTATTTTCACTTCCTCGCTCTGGCAAAGACAAAGTGAGGCGTCGAGTTCTACCACTCAACACGCAATGTCTCGACTTCGGTGGAAAGCGAAGTATGGAGTGTCTTGTCTTTACACTAGGTACTTTCTGTCTACCCTGCTATGCGGGATAAAAGCGTGAAGCTAAAAAAAAAAGAAAAAAAATTATACGCATATAAATATAGACATATTAGAATATGTGCGTGAATAGTGTGAATAGTAAAAAAAAAGAAGTGTGCGTGAGTAAAATCTCGTCCAATCCTATAGTTTACTTCAATTATGACAGTTAATAGCACGATAATTACTATAGTAAAGTTATTGTATGTAAATTTTCTACCATAAGCATATTTTTCGCTGCGGATTTATTTAATTTTTTTTTATTTTTGTACCGTAGTTATTGTTTTTACCGAGCGGCCCGCTCGCGGCTCTGATAGGGTGATTTCACGACTAGCTATTCCATTCTTCCATCAGCCCGCGTGCTCGCTTAAAGCACAAATTTTGCCAAAATTTATAATTTTATCGATTAATATTTATTTCCATTTCCCAACGTATGGTAAGGCAAAGCGCGGCGTTGAGTTCCGCCTTTCAACACGCAACGTCTTGAATTCGACGGAAAGCGGAGTACGGAATCAAGTCACTACATACTTCTTTTCTACCCTGCTATGCGGAATAAAAGCGTGAAGCTAAAAAAAATAAAAACAAGTAACCCACTTACCAACCGGATGTAACATTAAAATTTATACAATTTACAACTTATGTATATATATATATATATATATATATATATATATATATTTATATATATATATTAGTAAAGAGATACGGTACACTCGATTAAAACCTTTTAAAACCTTATCTGAATCGAAGCGACAAAATATAATATTCGAAATCCGCAATATTCGGATTGTCGAGTATTCTGTTAATTTACAATGATAGTGAAATACAAATTATAGTCGCCATATTTTGTTTAGATGATCACTGACACTTAACGCCATTTTGAGGGCGTTAAGGCCGACTACATACAGTAGGTGCTTGTATCTAGAAATTGAGCTGCAAAATTAAGTTTGTTTTTTTAATATATGTACTTTTCTGGGGTAAAAAGTACCCAGGAGGGTAAAGTATAATTAATTATTCTCAGTTTCATTATAATCGAACTGGTAGTGTTCGCGCAATGCTTAAATAGACAAACAGACAGACAGATGGAGAAAAGAAATTTGCTCACAATTTTCAAGATCACTTAATTTTTTTTATATTTTCAATGAACTTTGGCATTTCTACAGTTTTATTTAATTCTATACTAATGTATAGAATAGGTGAGATATTCTGCTAATTATTAAAATGATATGGCAACGAGGATATACGTTTTTTTTTATATTACAATTCGCAAGATCGTTGTATTTGATAGACCTATATAAGCCCTTTAAGAGTATAATATAGAACCGCAACGAGTTTCTGGTACAATAAGGAAGCTATACGTCGCTAGGTCAATTGTCTCTCGTTGGAAAATAATCCACTTAGAAAAGCCGTCCATGTGCGAGTTACATTCGCGTACGGAGGTTTCCGTACCGTTATTAATAAAAACCGCATAAAATCATGCCTGTTGGGTTATGGGTGCCCCCTTAAATATTGGTTTTAATTTTTTATTTAAGTATTTTATTTTTTTGAGTAAATATTCTGTGGTTATTTCAAGTGTATGTTGCCGATCGATTTTTTAATATTTACTATTACAGCGGAAACAAATATATATATATCACGGTTTATGAGATACAACCTGGTGACAGACGGACAAATAATCAGCGAAATCTTAAGGTATCTTAATCTTTGGGTAAGGAATCCTAAAAAAGAATAAATAAAGGAAATCTGAAGTATAAAATTGAATTACATTACAAGTTTATCTTGATTGAACCGGAAATAAATCAGTTTCATTAAATTATTGTTGGTTTTTTTCACTTCACTCTTTTATCCCGACTAGAAGGGTAGACAGGAAGTACATAATGTCAAGACACTCCGTACTGCACTTTCCGCTAAATTATTTAAGATATTGAGCGTTGAGTGGCAGAGCTCAACGCCAAGCTTTGTCCTCCACCGAAGACCAGACCAGAGCGAGGAAATGAGAATAATTTAAATATAATCATACCCTTGAGTGGAAATCACATCATGTTAAAAGATAAAACAACACGTTTTAAATTAGTAGTTTCTTATCTTGGTCATCCTTTTATATCACATTCGTGTTTTCCGTATATATATATATATATATATATATATATATATATATATATGTACGGAAAACTCCCCCGAGTATAATTACTCCCCCGAGTATAATTACTCCCCCGAGTTGGAATCGAATCCACGACCTATCGCGTTTATAGTCGATCATTGTCCCACTGAGCCACGATCGGCCTCCACGCGGGTATTAATTATTTTAAATTAATTTCTTGCTCTTTTAAGTTCTGCCCGCCCCTCAACATATAAAGTAGCGGCCAATAGTAAATTCCTGTCTACACTGTTATACGGAAAACACATCAAAACTGCTTTTTTTATTTATACCAAATGCAAAATTGTAAAAAAAATAGGGATTTCTTTTAAATGTTTAAATATAAAGCAAATACTTATTACAAAATTGTTTGTTTTACATGAATATCGAACCTAGAACCTCCCCATAAGAACCACTAAAGTATCTAAATATTACAAGTCACTAATAACTACTTATTTGAATATTACAAGTCACTGAGTATTTTCTAGTCACAATCACTGACCACTAAACACCATAATTCTATAGATACTGAAAACGGACCTGCATTGAACTAGTTTCAAGGTTAATGTAATTTTAAGTCACGCTCGTATAAATGGTGAATAATTATTAGCTAAATTATATAATGGTGTACCGACGCCTCCGAGGAATAATCGAGTAAATGAATATTGAAAAAAAATTGAAAAAATATAAATAAGTCCGTTTTGAAATGTAAAACACTTGTTGCCTTGGCAACGTGCATGTCACTTTTTAAGTGAAGTGAAGTGCTTGTGATACATATGGTAGTGTGTATTTTTTTAAAGGTTCACTCTTTATTCCGTATGCCAGGGTAGTTAGATATATCTTACAGCAGAGAAACTATTTTTAAATGTAATCGTTTTTTAAATTTCACCGAGTGGAAATCGAACCCACAACCAATCGCGTTTACGATTAGACACCGTCAATCCATAAAACGTCAAGACGGCTTCAATATATTTTTAATGCATTACTATAAAAATAATTATGTTTTTTTGCATAAAAAGGAATCCAAAAATTTTCCTTCCCACATTAACCTAAAGAAATAAATAAGATTGAAGTGTTTATTTGTTATATTAAAATCATCATTTATAACTTAATAAATATGTATGTATACACGATATATATATCAAAATAACATTTTTTACGAAATCAAATTTTGTTACGGCTAATCTCTGGAACAGCTGGACTGATTTTGATGGGACTCTCCCTGGCAGATAAAGAAATACCACCTATTTTAAAAATAAACATAAACTTTAATCAAATTTATATTTAAATTATTTTAACTTTCTCGCTCTGGTAAGACAAAGTGCGATGTTTAGTTTCGCCACTCAACACGCAAAGTTTCGAATTCGGCAGAAAGCGACGTACGGAGTATCTTGATACTAGGTACTTGCCGTCTACCCTGCTATGTGGGGAAAAAAGGGTGAAGCAAAAAAATACTATATTATTCTAATCGTTGATGTTTCTACATATTAAAAAGATGATTTTTGAAATTATTGCTAAAACATTGTACGCGTATAGTTCATGCTAATGGTATTTCATGTGTCCACATTAGACACGACGACATCGGCGAGGCAATAATGCAGGTGAAAGTGGAACGGGAGAGCTAACCTCGCCAGACATTGCAGGAAACCGAGTCGCTTGAGAGTGGCACACGCGAGCCCCGCCTTCCTCCCTTATGGGACGGGGGGGGGTGTTCAGTCAGTTCAGTAGGTCATTCTCACGCGTTAGCAAGCGTTAGCGACATCCTTGAATCCACGACCTTCTATGTGCAAGGTGTTTATGCTAATGAAAGACTGGGGTTCCCTTGACCTGGTTAGTGGCAGTAGAGAAGGAGCACCATAACTGGACAGCATAGCCCATCCAAGACCCCAATAGGGCGATACATTCTCACGATTCAATAAGGGGTAAGGATCCAAAATGAGAAAGAAGGATTGGAGACAGAGCGAAATGTATTTTATTTGAAACAATAAAAATATGGTATAAGTATTCGATTGTGTATACCGTACCCCTTGACGACGTCATTAATATAGCTCAATAGTTAATTTTCATCCCCTGCCAGAAATCTGATCTAATATCAATTTATACTTTGAAATGACACTATAGGAATCTAGTAGGAATCGAACCCACAATCGATTGCGTTTACAGCTAGACGCTGTCTCACTGCGCCACGACCGGTCGCTGATTTTATTAGTCTATTAAGATTTCATTATTATATTCATACTTTCTTATATATTATATTATTTTATTTGTATTTATTATTCATAGATATATATTTCACAGCAAGTGATCTGTTCCATTTAAAAAGTTATTTTCTAAACGACTTGTATATTAATATTTACTATTTTTGTAAAAAAACGTATAAAAATTTGAACGCAGCGGAATTCGAACCAGCGCCTCTGGGATACCGTCCAAGTACTCTGACCGCTAAGCGTTCTTCTTACTACCAACTGCGTTGAAATTCTTATAGGTTTTTTTCAAAAATGACTTGTATATAATTTTATTGATATGTTCGCTCACTTTATAGCGGGTCGCTAGTCGTTACGTAAAACCACATATATATTAAGGAAAACATAGATATTTTCAAAGCCTTTATAATGTTTTAGCGTGTAGCAGTTTTGATCTCAATTTTTTATTCTATTTGAGATTTTTTGTGTTTTATTGTTTTATGTATAATTTAAGTCACATATTTTGTAATTGCTTAATTTTACTTTTTTATGTAAGTTTTTACAAGCATTAGAACTGTACTGTTTTTCCGATATCTTTTTTTTATTTTGTACATTATCGTTGTGCTTGTCAATTTAGCAATAAGTGGAAATACAATTATTGTCATAGATATGTACGAATGTATCTAGAATAAGTACCAATACTGTATACAATGTTGGCTTTCTATTTAATAAAAATAAAAAAAATTAATAAAAATAATGTTATAAATATAAAAATATAAAAATCGCATACGGTATAATTTTATTTAGCTTTACGCTTTTATCCCGCATAGCAGGGTAGACGCAGGGTAGACAGGAAGAACCTTGTGTGAAGACACTCCATACGCTGCTTTCCGCCAAATTTCAGACATTGGTTTTTAATTATAATCATTTCTTTTACTTGAGTTGGTAAGTTTCAGCTCTCAACACAATTGCTGCATATTCATTCAGAAAGTAGAAAACAAATATTTGGCAGCCTTCTAAGAGGAAATATGTTAATTTGTTTTTTATATATTATTTATGGATTCCTATATCACGTGTGCGCAGTACGTAAGTATATGTTTGTAAAGGTGATTGATCGTTCGATTACCATTCAAAAGATTGATTATAAATAAAAAATATTTTCATTTCACTACTCTGGTAAGACAAAGCGTGGCGCCAAATTCATCTCTCAACACACAATGTCTTGATTTTGAGCAGTAGTCAACTGAGTGTCTTGACACTGGGTTGTTCTCTGACTACCCTGATATCCAGGATAAAATGGGAAACCGGTGCTTTTACGTATAAGTTGGAAAATATTATTATACAATATTTTTAGTTATATTAAACTATAAAAAATATAAAAGGCCTTAGAAGAGGCTTATTGTAAGACATGCACGTTATAGTTACAATTTGTCAAGATCTCACATGACATTTTGGATATGGGTGCTCAGGTGAAAACCTTCAGAATTTATTAGGCCTTAAATTTAATAATGCTTTTGTATAAAAAGCTTTTATATTAAACAAAAAGAAATATTTGTAAAGAAAACGTAATTTATTTGTACATAGATTAAAAATGTTTAAGCTATAGTGGCGATTTAGAACGTCTGACTGAGTACGCTTTAGCTGTTGATTTCCACTCAAGGGATAATTTAAATGAAAAGCGATGGAGAAAATATTTTAAATATATATTTTTTAAATACCTAGAACATATTTTTCATCTTAAAATAGGTGTAATTTGAAATAAAATTTTAAAATACAGTCAAAATCAACGTTTTCGTTGTTGGAGACTTGTAAAATGTAAAAGAATTTTTGTAATAAAACACAACAGAGATAGTCTAATGTCAAGACACTCCAATGTTTGTTTGTTTGCTTTCCGCCTGAAATCAAGACATTCCGAGCAGAATGGTGAACTGAACACTGCGCTTTGTCTCACCACAGCAGACAATAGAAATGTAAACAAATTTGAAACATAATCATTCCCCCATGCATAAATTGAACCCATAACCAATCGTGTTTACAGATGCCTTACCATTAGCTATCTTACTAATATAATTCATTTGAATATTATATATAGAATTGTAAATTAACAATTTCTACAGCAATTTTAAGTATCAATAACATAAAGTTATCTAACGAAGTACTTATATACATTTAATAACGTGAGTACAATGCGACTATCATCAAAAGCCGATCAGATAAAGCAATACACAAGAGATGCTATTAGCCCAAAGCATTACGTATTATTATACAAAATTGTATCCAATTCTAAAATGTAGATTAATTTTTCATTTGAAATATATCTGAGGGATCTAATTTTTTATGTTTTTGTGTTTATCTAACTACGTTTAATTGATGTAATTAGCTTTTAATATTTAAAGTTCATACTTTTATGAAAATGAACATCAAAAGGACATTCATTGCTTAGTAAAGATTTTTTTTAGCTTCACGCTTTTTTTCCGCATAGCAGGGTATACAGAAAGTCCTTAGTGTCAAGACACTCCATACTTGGCTTTCCACCTAATTCGAGACATATTGCATGTTGAGTGGTGAGAGTCAACGATGCACTTTATCGTACCAAAACAGAAGTGAAAATAATTTAAATATAATCACTCCCCCGAATGGAAATCGAACCTACAATCGATCGCGTTTGTAGTCAAACGCGGTCATTGCGCCATAAACGCATTTGCATTTTGGTAGTATCTGGAGCAGGTGATACGCATCCACTGTTTCTATCCAGCGTTTCCCTAATTTTAGGAAATTTGAAAACTGTAGGAAAGAATTAGGTATATGCATATTTTAATGTTAATTTTAAATACTAGTACGTTAGTATAAGAATTTAAAAAAAAGAATATTTAATGTTTTTTTAATAAAAAAGTGTTAAATGTTTTTTGTATAATATTTATTACAAAAAAAGTGTTATTATCAAGTATTTGGAGCGCACAAGTATGTTTTTTTGGCATTACTTTAATGTGTTTTAGCTTTACAAAAGTAATTTTGCTACATATATTTTGTGAAAAATATTTTCTATATTATTCTATTATTATTTTACTAATTTATTAGTATATATCTATATATTTTAATGTTAATTTTAAATACACACACATTATATACACGCATGTACGGAAGTGGACAAAGATGATACACATAGATTAAACTCGTCTTTACAATGAAATCAATTACACGCGTTTCCTATATATAATCGAACTATATGTATTTGTGCTTTGTTAAAACAAATTGCGGCGTTAAATTCCACCATTCAACAAGGAATATCTCAAATCGATATAGAAAGAGGAGAAATGAGTCTCTTAATTCCATTTCTCTCCGCCTCTTCTATAATGGAAAAAAATATGAAGCTGCTTTTTAACTTTAATATAGCCTATATTGTATACATTCGAATAAACTGGTACAATGAATGGCATTGTACGGGTTTCTCTTTACAAAAGAAGTGACCGAATTCGTTGGAAAAATTGGTAATTTACGAAATTGTCCTCTCAGATGTCTGAATCGTGATATTTTCGTGACAGTGTATTTATTCGTTATACTGGAGTGATCTGTAATGAAATGGGTTTTAGATTTTCATTGACTTGGCTGATATTGATATGTACCGGCTTACGTACTGTGGTCCAAGGTTCAACATTCACCCATTTTAGTCAAAAAGATAAGTTTATTATTATTTTAAACTACTTATAAACGGTCTATTCGCATAAATTTAACTACACCGCCAGTAGTTTTCCTTACCTATTTACTTATATCCAGGTACGAAACGTCGGGTTTTCCAAATTGTAGGAGTTGTTTCGTATACCAAAATTTACGGGAGTAAATGGGTTAAAATTGTTTTAAATGAAACTATTTTAAATGGATTAATCGCTTATATTTTAGTATTCGAAAATAAATTTTAGGAAACCTGACGTTTCAAGCATTTTACTGTGATGTGGTAGATTGAGGTGGCATTTGCCTGTTGGTTGATACCATTTTATTTTTTTTAGCTTCACGCTTTATCCCTTGCGGGGTAGTAGAAGAATAGGTTATAAACAACGGAGCGTCAAACGCTACGGTACCTCCTTAGCCTCGACCACAGTTATTATCTTTATTATCTTCTTGATATATGCTCTTCGGGGAGTCCTCATTCTTTTTAAGTGACCTTCCTTCGGTATCTTCGATATTGTGTTTACGAAGGTCAACCGAAGTCTCTCCCGACCTCTCGTACCACTCACCTTGCCTTCATAAATCTTTCTTATCATTCTTTCATCGTTCATTCTTTCAACGTGCTCAAACCACCTGAGCACGTTCTTCTTCATTCTTATTATGACATTAACGCTTATGCCTGCCATTCTACGTATTTCCTCATTCTTTCATTTTTCTTTTGACACATCCACGTTTCGCTGCCGTATAGCAATGTCGGTATCAGTGCTGCATTGTGAATGGCAAGACGTGCAAGTACGCTGACGTCTTGCCGTCGCATTAATGCAGCAACAGCACCATTAATCCTGTTACTGGCAGTAATACGCCTTTTCACATCCATTTCATATCTTCTATCTCTACTAAACATACTTCCCAGATAAACCATCTCATGCACTTGTTTTAAAACCTTTCTATCTACCCTAATTCTACATTCTGTTCTTTCTTCGTCCCTCTGAAATATCATAATCTTAGTCTTACTCGTATTCAGGCTAAGACCACTATTACTTTCACACCCTTCTCTCATAATGATGACCAATGCCTGTAACTTGCATTCTGATGATGCAATTAGCACTGCATCAACTGCGTACAACAGACAGTTAACTGTCAGATCACCAACTTTCACTCCTATGTCACTTTCTTTCATTCCATGGAGACAGCTATCCAAATAAAAATTGAACAGCCAAGGTGGTGCAGTCCTGTCTGACCCCCTATCGAATATCAAACTGAGGCGACATGCCAGCTTCTACTCGTACACAGGCTGAGTGATCTCGATATAGAGATTTTACAGCCTGCAACAAGGATCTGTTCACATTGTGCCGCAGTATGATCTATAACTTCTTGCTTACAACACCATCAAATGCCCTTCCTAAATCCACAAAAGCACAGAAATTTTTCTGGGTTACAGCCAAAAACTTTTCCGTGATTATGTGGAGAGCTGATCTGATCCATGCACCCTTTTTCAGGTCTAAATCTTCCTTGGAACTCCCACAAAAGCCTTTCGGATCTTTCTTGCATTCTTCTCGCTAGAATTTTAGCATAAATTTTACTGCCCAAGATAATTAAACTGATAGCCCTATAGCTTGCACAGTCTATCTGTGAACCTTTGACTTTATACAAAGGCACGGTAACTGCGCCTCTCCCGTTTTCCAGCATAAATTGTATAGGAAAAAGAACACGTCCAAGATATGTGGCTCACCATGTTTGATTATCTCTGCAGTAACTCCATCTGATCCCTGATTCGTATAGCATTCTCTACTTCAATTATATCGACTTCACCATCTGCTACATCAAGACTGCTGAGTTTTGATGTAGCAGATGGCGAAATATTGCTGTCGCTTGAGACAGAGACGTCATCACATTCATATATTTCCTTTTAGAATTCCGCCCATATGTGCAAAACGTGTGTTCTTTTTTTAAGTATTTTACCGTCCTCAGAAATCACCCACGCCGCGAATCACTTATTTCTCGCCAGAAAAGCTTTGTGTTTTCCCAAAAATTATTTGTCAATATTTCATCTCTTTCATGCTCTAACTTTTCACGCTTCATCTTTATCAGTGCTATCGTTAGGTGCTTTTGCAACTTATATTCTTTCTTCTTAATCTCTCTCATACTTTTATTCTTACTCAAGGCATTATAGTCCTGCCACGTTTACTTCTTTCTTACAACTGCTTCTTTCACTTCATCATCCCATCATTCATCATGCTTTCTACTAAAGCCACTATCCCCAACGCCATAAACCTTTCAAATTTTATATATGAGGTTTTACAAACCTGATTTAGTGGTTGGGCTAATTCATAGTATGCTTATAATATGCTCATCGGAGATGTGTTCCTTTACCCTAACCTTGATGCTCCTCTTTGTTTGACCAATGTAAGATAGGCCACTGTCACAAGTCAGTCTAGCTGTGACTACTAATCACTGTAAAGTATTCGAAACCTCAACTTTCCAAAAATATATTTTCGAATATCAAAATACACGCAATTAATCCTATACAAATAGATATACTTAAAATGTGTAAAAATCACGAAAATCAAAGATTTTATTAAAATAGCTTTATTTAAAATATTATAAATTAACTTATACAAGACTTGAGACCGGTCGTAGCGCAGTAGGACAACGTCTGACTGTAAACACGATCGGTTGTGGGTTCTATGCCCATTCGGGGAGTGATTATATCTATAACTATTGTCACTTCCTTGCTCTGGTAAGACAAAATGCGGCGTTGAGTTCCACCACTTATAACGCAATGTCCCGTATTCAGTGGAAAACGAAGTTGACGCTAGGTACTTTTTGTCTACCCTGCTATGCGGAATAAAACCGTGAACCTATAATAATAATATACTAGAGTTTTTGAGACAAGTTCAGAAATAATAATATTAATATAACAGATATTTTGGTTGTTGCAGCAGTTTAATTGCATTTTATAGAAACTGACATGCGCAACTTAACGCCATGGTATATCTCACTATTATTATTCTTTCTAGTTTAATCGAACCGACACTCATCTGCCTGTCTTTTTTATATAAAATATGTATTTGTGTTATTATGTATACATTCCTTTTTATATCATTTGATTTTAATTGATTTGCGTTACAGATTATAGTTTAATAAATTAATTTCTACGTTAGTGTCCTTAAGCGTGCCACTTAGGCACAATTAAATTTTCTATGTCGCGTAGAAATGGTAAACGACGTTTCTATTGATTATGAACGATATTAGTAATTAAGAGAATGTTATTAAAGAATTATTCTTACACTTAGTATAAGATAAATACTTGAAAAAATATATAAAAAATTGAACGTAGCAGGTTAGCTATGGCCTTTGATATTTAACCAAGTTTTTTTTCCCACTCCATTATTTTACCCTCGATTTTATTCAGAATGTTGGCTAGTTCAATTAAAATTATGAGGGACATAAAATTATTATTATACTGGAAAAAATAATTATTATTGAGTGCACGCCATTTACGCGTTCAGGAAACTCAATTTCAATGAAGTTTTCGTAAAACTATGAAATTTTTGAAAAAACTCACTAAAGATAAAAGTACCCTGCGTTAATTCCAAGACCTTAAAGTATATCTCTATGAAATTTCATTACAATCGGTTCAGCACTGAGACCGTGGTGAAGTCACAAATAGACAGACAGATGGAGTTGATATGATATGATTTTCATATATCATCCATTAATCTCTACAGGGAGGCTAACAAAAAAGATGTTGCAAAAAACTTTAATAATGTTTCGTTGTAATTCGATAAGAGTGTATTGCTTAATTATTATTATTATTTGTACGGATTTCGAGAGGAACAGGTTCGAGTCGTGCCTCGTAAAATATTTTATACGTATCTAAAATATAAACTTTAATGATTTTTTTTAGTTTTACACTTTCATTCCGTAAACACCTACCTAATGTTAAGACACTCTGTACTTTGCTTCTCGCCGAATTCGAGACATTGTATGTTGAGTGGCGGAACTCAACGCCGTACTTTGTCTTAACAGAGCGAGGAAATGAAAAAACATTGAAATATATTCACTCTCCCGAGTGGGAAGTTTTATTTTTTGTTTTTACATATTCAAGTTAGTCAATTAAGGTATACGTTTACGTCAGTTGCGAGTAGATTTTTTTTAAAGTTATCATAATGTTTTTTGTTTAGTCTAATGACTTATTAGTTTTATTACTACTGGTAATATGATTTTTTTTATGACCCTAAAATACAAATGATGTTTTAAATTGCGCAACCAAAGTTCAAAATTTACTAAAATAATATTGTTTACATTATTGAAATAAGTATCAATATCTTTGGGTAGCAAACTTTTGGTTATCCGTTCTGGGTTCGATTCACATTCGGGGGAATGATTATATTTAAATTATTTTCATTACCCCGCTCTATTAAGACAAAGCGCGTTGTTGAGTTTCGCCACACAACACACAATGTCTTTAATTCGGTGGAAAATGTCAAAAGTCTTGACACAAAATTTTTGCATGCTATATTATCGACCAAACTTTATTTTCTATACATAGATACAAACTGCTTGTATTGGCCATCGAAACTTCGTCATTTTTCTTGCCAGGATTTACCTAATCGTACACGAGCTTTAACAACGATGAATGACTACGACGTCGAAGAAAACAAACCCTCATTATATATTACATAAACAATAATAGCGGCAAAACTTAATGCCGGTTTTTTTACCAGAGCGGGGAAATGAAAATAATTTAAATACGAAATCTAGAACACGCATTCGAAGTCGATACCTGTATCACTTCGCCAAGTCGGCTCCAATTAGGTATGTAGTAATAATATTATTTTAGCGTAATTTATTTATAAATAGGTAACATTAAATATTAGTCATAAATACGACGAAGATGAAGTAAGACGAAGTGCTGCGTTAAGTTCCGCCACTTAACATGCAACGCCTCGAATTCAGACGGAGAGCAGGGAGCGGAGTGTCCTGCCACTAGGTTCTCTCTTATACCATGAAGTTATATTAGTAATTAAGGGGATGTCATTCGATCTTAATAGTTATATTGTAAAGGAACCTATCATTGCTACCTGTTTTTGTTCATCCTGACGTGATTATTAGTAATTTAATATAGAGCGCTGGGTCGACAGAAGATTCGGGGTCCAGACGTTCAGGCTGGTGTAGGTGCTAATGGAGTATGGTTACTTCGGCAAATACCTGCATCAGATTGCACGCCGGGAGGTGTCGCCAGCGTGTCACGAGTGTAATACACCCGTCTATTCCGCGCATCACACTCTGGCCGACGGCCCCACTTATGCTCCACAACGCCAAGCCTTGATAACTGTAGGGGGTTGAAACCTCTCCCTTCTGTGTAGTGGGGGCTACGCTGGATAGTCAGAAGAACTAGTCTGCTATTGTCTCCTTCTGTGAGTGAGTTTTCGCACTTAAGGAGATCACGGTGTGGGGGTGTGCGAGTTCAGCGCAAATGCAGATCCGCTCCACCACCGTAGACCAAGGGGTAGGGGAAGGCAGTACGCAAATTTCCAACTCCCTATATCCTAGAGGAACTACTGCGGAAGAGTCTTTTGGTGATATGGCAAGTCATCGAGCCCCTAAGCACCCTGAAGGCGTCGGTGATCATCAAGACACGGGTCATCCACTGAGGTGTCTTAACGGCATAGCGATCTTGCGGTGTCTCATGTACGTGGAGAGGGTTTCTACTAAAACCCATCGTTTTAGTGGGTAGCATCCGTTTCACTGATGAGTCCTACATGATACTGTGATAGTTACGGACAGTTGACACTCCATCCGTAAGGCACTTCTGCTGTACAGTGGGTGGTCTGCATACATTTCACAACGTAAAAAAGCTGCTGCTATCTCTTTTGCTAATCCAGACATTTTTATTATTTCAATATATTTAACTTGTATGTTCTAATAATTAGGTTGTCATTACAGTTATTATGTTCATATTACATGCTATAATTTGTAGTTATAATCCTGTTCGGGTGACACTCGATCTACTCATGTATTAAAAATTGCAGCCTGGAGTTTTAATATATTAAACAGCTTTATCTCGCATTAGCTAAGCGTATGGTAGTCACAGACAACTAGGTATCAAGACACACCGATGACTACTTGCCGTGTTGAGACAAAACGCGGCGTTGAGTGGCAAACTCAACGCCGCGTTTTGTCTTGCCAGAGCAAAGAAATGGAAAAAAATAAATAACATAATTTCGTTCAGTGGGAATCGAACCCACAACCAATTGCGTTTACAGTCAGCTGCTACCCCAGTGCACCATAAATACCAACAATATATTGTATGAGTGAAGTTATCTGTAACTTAGTAATATGCACTTGTATAATAAAAAAATAATTATTACATAAAAATTATATAAAATTATATAATATTGGAATAACGTTTAACTATAAACGAGTTGGTTGTGGATTTTATCCAACTCGGGGGAGTAATTATACTTAAAATTATTCTCATTTCCCCACTTTAGTACGACGAAGTGCTGCGTTAAGTTCCGCCACTTAACATGCAACACCTCAAATTCAGACGGAGAGCGGGGGAATGGTGTGTCCTGATACTCCTATTGAACAAACGTGATTTTTTATAAATAGTGAACCCTTCCTGCGTGAGTCCATCTCGCACTTGGCCGCTTTTTGATTTACATAAAAAAGTGACAGAAATAACACTACACTTCATCATGGATTTCGAAGCCAATAAACGTACGAGTAATTCGCCATATATCTAATATAGTCAGGAAATCATAGAACCACGTATTTGAACATTGTGTTTTCTTTATCCTTGTGACTGAATAAATCTCTCATAGAGATATGAAAGATATAACAACCTAACGAATAAACTAGTAAGGTATCAACTAATCGAATCATTTGGTTATTGTGAAAATACATATATGATTAACAAAAGAAGAAAGAAAAGAACAATAAAAGACACGAGTCACCGTGGCGTTTATAAAATACGAGAGATAAAGAACGAGCAAAAGTGAGATTTTTTGAAAAATATCCATTGTCTCTGACTACTCCGCAAGGGATAAAGGCGTGAAGCTAAAAATAAAAAAAAATACCTTAGTGATTCAGCTGTTTAAATGAGATAGAAAAAAGGTTTTATTTAATGTTTTATAACATAAAATCACCTTTCTCATAAACTATTTTATATAAAAAACGTCAGATAAAATTATTCAAATTTAGTATTTATACAAACATTGCGAATATGCTGTCTGCTTTTGATAAATTTAAGGTTTTTAATATATTTTTTTCTTCATACACAGCTTGCTTGATCAGATAAAGGTTTTCTAATCTGTCATCCTACCAACACTTTTGGATGATTTTTTAACTTTCATATAAGTTATAGATAAGAGAAAAGGCTTTCATGGGTTACGGCGGCATGGCGGGAGTCAATCACCAAAGAGAAACTAGTATAAAGATATTAGCCGCTTTACACCCGAAGTCGAGATGAATATAAATAAGAAAAACAACTTCACGCTTTATCCCGCATAGCAGGATAGTGAGAGACAACCTAGCGTCAAAAAACTTTATTGGCTGGTTTCCGCTCAAAATCCAGACATTACGTGCGAACTCAACGACTGGGAATCGAACCCACAACCAATCACATTTACAATCAGACGTTATTTCACCACACCTCGCTGGTCTTATCAATAATAAACTAGAAATATAATAAATGAATTAGGTTAAACAATAATTTTTCCTTGAATATTTTCAAATAAACTTGCCCGCATTACTTGAAATCTAATATCACGCTGAGATGTTAATGCGTGTGTCGTGTCGTCTTATCTACTAGAGCGTTGTTGAGGCCATTTAACCTATTTATGTTTAATCTTAGATCTTTATTTACATTTACGTAGGGTTCTTCAATTCTTTTTACCTTCGCGCTTTTATCCCGCTTAGCAGAGTAGATAAAAGCACCTAGAGTCAAACTCTATACTCCGTTTTCCGTCGAATTTGAGACGGAACTATTGAATAACTGAACTCAACGCCACGTTTTATCTTACTATAGCAAGGAAGTGAAACAGAAAAATAAATATAGTCATTCCCTTGAATGGGAATCGAACCTACAACCGGTAATATAGGGTCAGACGCATCCTCATAATGATCGAAGAAATTTCTTATTAGTTAGAGGAATGTAACATTGGATTATGCCTAAGTGTTTTATTAAATTAACACAGATTATTAATTAATGATCATTTATAAAAACCCCTGCTTCTCTAGCTTTGTTAAGCTTACTTAATCATAGTAATTTACCGGGGTAAGGTCAAAGTCATTTAGGATAGAACAAACTTTGTAAAATTTTGAATCTGGTCGAATATCTGATGTCGGGCAGTCTATTATCCGGCATCGGATATATTTTTAATAGACACCATGAATTACAGGGTAAATTAAAAGCTGATTCTAGCAAAACTGGAGATGATTCGTATATATATATATATATATATATATATATATATATATATATATTTATAGATAATTATGTTTTTAAAATATTTTTTGAATTCCGAGGAATGACTACAAGGTGAGGAAACTATACAAAAATATTATAATAAAGAAATAGTAACCATTTTATTTTCCCATGTTAATAGTTTGTTCCTTTTAAACAGGATGTGTTTATAAATTTATAAATATATATTGACCAAACATACGGTTTGGACTTTGGAATATTAAAAATGCATAGATTTATGATGATGTAAATATTGTTTTGAATGTTCAATATCTTTTAAAACTACTTCTGGCCTAAGAATGCTGTATGGCATAAAAATTCTTGGGGAGTTCTGAAGGGTTCTGTAATAATTTCTACTGGAACTTGAGACGGTCATGGGGTCAATTAAAATCTGATATTAGTTTTTATTATCATTCTAGTCAATTACATTCGGATCTATAACGAAAATTCTTAATGAATGCGCATCCGTGTTGTTCACAATACAGCGGTTATTTGGAACGTCATTCGACTATTTTGCATTATTTTTTCGTCGTGGTCAATTTAACGTTAATTATTCGTTTTAGTATATGTTTTTTTTTGGAAAAACACGTGGAAAAAACGTGGAACAAATTGTTCTCTATTAAAATTTTAAATTAATTGAACTTTATGTGTTAGAAATACAATTTTTGTTTATAGAATAGACGGAGCAGTATTACATTTTGCACAAGTGTGTTTTTTTTCCATTGTATTTGAATATTTTTTTACTTTATACCATTTTTTTTACTATATAACCGTATAGTATAAACATATAGTTCGTTTAGAACAGAGCAAAGTTTTTCGGGAATAAACAATTTGATAATATAAATTAATATAATAGGACATGTATGTGTGTATAAAATTCCTGATATATTTCTGGTAGATTATCATAGCAGATTTTTTTTAGCTTCACGCTTTTATCCGATATAGCTCTCTAGGACACTCCGTATTTCGCTTTTCACCGAGACATTGCTTGTTGAGTGGTGGAACTCAACGCCGCTCTTTGTCTTTATCAGAGCGAGAAAGTGAAAATAATTTAAATATAATCACTCCCCGAGTGGGGATCAAACCCACAACTGCACTGCACTACTACACTGCGCCAAGATCGGCCTCAAACTTTGCATTTAGAAGAAATTCTGAATGTCCTAGGCGATCTTCACAATGAGTGTGTCTCGGGAGTTTTATTAAGATTCATCTTGATAAAACTAAAATTATATTCAATAATAATGTATTCCCTAGATTAGTGATAGTAAGTGGTGATACAGTGGAGATTGTGGAGAAATATGTATCTGAACCAAACTACATATCTAACTCAGTACTTGGACAATATGTCTAGACTGAGATGTATTTGGGAGGCTATGAATCTTTCAGTCATCTATTTCATAGTGCTTTAAAACGAAAGTTTTTGTTCAGTGTAGATTAGACATTAAAAAAGGAGCTGAAACTCTGACACCGGTATCTCTGGCCGACAAATTTTGCAAAGAAATCATTCACCAGAAAACTAAAGTTAACGATATTGTGCGTAGAATCTGCCAGACGATTTCAAGAAGCTGAGAGGTTGCGCGTTGCTCCGGTTCAGGATGGTTGGTGTTCTATGAAGGTGGTTTACTTTCATCAGTGTACGGCGAGAGACTGATAAAAATATACTAAAAAAATATATAAAAGAGAAGCTTTACGCTTTACCTAGAATGGTATTCAGGAAAAACTTAGGGTCACGACACTCCGTTTATTGTTTTCCGCCCGAAATCAAGACATTGCGTGTTGAGTGGTGAACTCAACCCTACGCATTATCGTACCAGAGCGGAGAAATGAAATAACTTAAATATAATTTTATAAATACTAAAAGATATAATAATAGCCTTAAAATGATTAATATTTCCAAGTAAGGTCAATTTCACGTATTCATGTATACGTGATGTGGGTAACGCATAGTTATGTAAATGAAGTGCCTATATAGTGCTTGAGTGTTGAGTGTTCACTAACTCAATTAGTTTAGTTACTTTCTAGTGGCATGTGGTCCTTTACGTTAGTTTGTTTCTTAGCGCCCTTTGTGGTGACAGGTAATATTTAGTTTTTTTTTATTGTTATTCGTACAATTAGGGTAAAAGTCGTATGAAGTTTCCAAGAGGTGGGGGTTCGAGTCATTTATTTGTAGATTCTCTTAAAACGTTTTTTATTTTTTTTTTAATTGTACAATTTTTTTTAATTTGAAATGGGCTAAAAATATGGTTTTATGGTACATATAAGAAGAAAATTTTTAATTTTTGAGTTTCTGCTTACAATGTATTTAATTATGCATAATTGCAGGTATTATTTATATGACATTAATTGTATATGTGAGTCTATATATACGAGTGTCTAATGACGTTGAAATTGATTTAACGTGTTTGCGCATATTCCTTGTTATTTCCATAGATGACCTTTGATTTTTCTTATAAATTGGTTTTAATCGTTTCATAGTAAAGCAGCTTACCATCAATATGGTGCAATTGTGATAAACTACAGCGTTGGTTGTAGGTTTGATGCCAGATTTGGCGAATTGTTTAAATTTGAGAATTTTCTTGTTTCTTTTTTCACTCTTAGTTCTTTGACAAACTGAATGTTTGAATAAACAGGAAATATCTGGGAAATAAGCTGGAAAATGTTTAAAAAAAATGGTTAACTTAAAAAATTTGCCATGAATAAAAGGATTGTAGGTTCTATCCCCACTCGGTCGCGAATTCGGCGGAAACCGGAATACAAAGTATCTAGTGGGATAAAAACGTGAAGCTAAAAAATTCGTTTAATTATATATATTATAATAATATAATCATATATAGTACATATAATAATATGGAGTTTTCAGTTGAAGCAAATATTTTAATATATATATATATATATATATATATATATATATATATATATATATATATATATATATATATATATAAATATTAGCTTTCTAAATTTTGTTTCTGTTTTCGCCTCATCACGCTTTATAAATGGCTTAACTTAAATAAGTATTGTTTCGATCGGGCGATGAGTAACGACGGTGACAACTTTCGTTTAGTTGCGTATAGAATACCAGTCAAGTCAACAGGACGATAAAACATTGATGTGTGAAGAACTGGATATGGCGATTTAAAATATACGCTGTCCCACTGCGCGCGTCTGACTGTAACGCGATCGGTTGTGAGTTCAATTCCCACTCGGGGGAGTGATTATATTTAAATTATTTTCACTTTTTCGCTCTGGTAAGACAAAGTGCGGCGTTGAGTTCCACCACTCAACACGCAATGTCTCGAATTCGGTGGAAAGCGAAGTATGGAGTGTCTTGACACTAGGTACTTTCTGCCTACCCTGCTACGTGCGATAAAAGCCAAAAAAAAATATTAAAATAATATTCAGCATTTCTTCTTATTTTAAAAAGTTTTGAAAATTGCGGAGCTTAACACTGGGTTTCGTTTAATGATAGGTTGTTTAATTTTGGCTTAATTACAATATTTTCTCGCAGGGGCAAGCAGGGAAAATTTAGATAATAATCTACTGAAGTTCATAGAAGTATTGCGTGTCGAATGGTGGAATTCAACGCCGTGCTTTGGTTTATCACATCGGGGGATTGAAAATAAATTAAATGTAAAAATACTTTCAAGTGGGGATAGATCCCAGGGCAGTATCGTATACAGACAGACTGCTGAATTTATGTTATATTTATATGCCTATCTTTAATTTTCTGTATTTTATATAGAGAACAAAAAGAATTTATTGATCTCTCCTACCCCAAAACGTGTTAAAATGAAATTGCTAGTTGGATTTAATTTTGTGATACCTAAATAAAAATTGTCTATACAAATGGAGTGTCTGTTTCTAATGTAACAATAACAGTTTTTTACTAAATTCGATATTTATTTATATACGGTACATATACCAAAATAAAATTATTTACCATTTTTGTCTGTCTGTCTCTTTATTTCGGCTAGTCCTAGGAATAACTAGACCGATTTTGACGTTGTTTTTACTATTAGATAGCTAATGCAATGAGGAGTACATAGGCTATTTTAACTTTCGAATTATGAAATAAATGACCAGAGATATTTAATTCCACGCGGACAGGGTTGCGGGCACAGCTTGTATACATAAGACTGGTACTGCCGTTGACGTCCGCCGGAATCATTATTTTATTAATATTATGAATTTCTAATCCTTTACTATGAAAAAATATATCTTTATTGCCATTCTTCATATAAATTTCTCTCTTCTCATACCTTCATATTTTGTCTGGGTAATATTAGAAACGGGCGTTAGATTTCTTGCAGGTACTACGTAGATATACACACCCTTGATATTAATTATTAAAGTAACGTTAATTTCATACAGTTTTCAAATTTACTTAAAATATTAAATTAATCCAATCCAAACCTTTTTTATCGTTAGGTACCGGATTTCCTATACCTTTCCGGTTAACTACACGATTTCTAACTCCGAAAGCGTAATATAAGGCTCCCGTCCTGCATACGATAACTGCATACCCACTAAAACCTCTAGCCGGATTATGAGGACTCCAATCTTCTATGAGCCCATCCATGAGAGCTGGCAAGGCATGTCGGGGAGTCAAGGTTGGTGGGCACCAGTGATGGTCTGCCTAACCGGACCAGGAAAGTAGGTGATTAGCTTCCCGAAGCTGACTGCCCCCTGATTCGTTAGGGAAGGATAAATAAGGTTATGGAAGGCAACAAACAATCCAAGTGCTCTGGCCAAAATTTTTAAGTTTGTTCACTAGCCACCATATTAATAGGTAGTGTACTTTGAGCTCGAAGCGTACCCAGCAAAGATATAACAACCTAACTTTAGTAATTTTGAAACATTTATTAATTAGTTAAGGCAATCTTATTTTAATTTAACTTGAAACAATGTTAGTAGGTATTAAAGCATCTTAAGGGTTTTTTAATTTCTGTAAGTAATATTTTTTCTTTAGCCACGACCTAGTTTTTAAAATTGTTTATAAATAGTTTTTTGTTCTGCTTTTTTAAATAAAATTAATTATTAAATGTATTAATATTTTTGTCAAGTTCAGTTTTTGGTTTAATTCTTCATAACAGGAATCAAAAAGAAATTTGTTTTAAGAAATATTGCGTATTTAATGGCGGAACTCAACGCCGTGTTTGTATGTTATCAAATATTTCTCGTACGAGCGCGTTTTTATTTTTAAGTATATCTATAACTAAAACTTGAAATCAGAAACATCCATTACAATGAGGTTCTACCTCACTGTGCCACGCTGGTCATTAAATAATGATTGATCATTGATTAAATTGATGTTCTAAGTAAATCACATTTCCAGTAAATACTTATAAGGTTTGTTAAAGTGGTAACATTATTTAATTAAAAATTATTCTTTTTATTAGCTTCACACTTTTTTATCCCGCATAGCAGGGTAGACAGAAAGTACCTAGTGTCAAGACACTCCGTATTTTCGTAGTACACTATGTAGAATATTTTACTAACTTAACTTACTTAACTTAACTAACTTACCAATCGGCATCGTTAGCCTTCATGAAAATTATATATATATATATATATATATATATATATATATATATATATATATATATATATATATATATATATATATATATATATATATATATATATATATATATATATATATATATATATATATATATATAATATATATATATATATATATATATATATATATATATATATATATATATATATATATATATATATATATATATATAGATATTATAGTTTTAATAATATGCTGATTATATATATATATATATATATATATATATATATATATATATATATATATATATATATATATATATATATATATATATATATATATATATATATATATATATATATATATATATATATATAGATATTATAGTTTTAATAATATGCTGATTAAAACAAGTGAAATATAATAAATATATTTAAAAACTAGCGTTTGTAGCCATCTATTTTTTTAAATATTTTATTATATTCTATTCTTCAAGCATTTAAAATATTGATATCCATATTGTATATAAAAAATGACATTCTATATTTTATTCTGAGATTTCACATACACTAACTTACTTACTAACTAACCAACTAACTAACTAACCAACTAACTGGCTAACTCACTAACTAACACGATAAGTTAAATGAAGTCTTGTAAAAATAAATTTAAATAAATAAAAATATTTATTTCTTTTTTCAGAAATAATATTATCAGAAAGAGTCCCAGTGAATGAAGACGAGGATGTACTGGAAACGATCGAGGTTGACGACCGGATAGTAGGTGGGGAAGAAGCTGATATAGAAGATCATCCTTACCAAGTCTCTTTTATAGTGAATAATTCATATTTCTGCGGTGGTTTTATTGTTAGTGAAAATTATATTTTAACTGCGGGCCATTGTGCTCAAAAGTAAGTACCTAAATATATATAAAATGCAAGTTACAAGCGTTCTGTAGATCTCTTTCAAGATATTTTCAGGTTTAAATTGTTAATATTTTGATATATAATCCATTTCTTTTAATAATATTAAATTATATTGGAGTCTATGGTTTAGGTAAAGATTTTAATAATATATGTAACTCTTTGTAGCTTTTTCTATCCATTTTAGTGCTTTTCACACTTTACAAGCCTTATTTAAATTTTCTACGGCCTTTTGTCGTTTCTAATCAGAGTCATCCTTATAAAATGTATACAAAATTAATACTCTTATTACGTTACATATTATTTATTGATTTTTACATAATGATACTAAATAATAAAGGATTGTATAAGAAGTTTGTTAAACTGCGTATACTTGAATATGTACTTAAATAATTTATTACATAAAAAATTCGAACCCACGCCTGTTGGAAACTGTCCAAACGCTCCTGACTAAGTCATGCGTTTTACATCCAGCTACGTCGAACAAAACTATAATATATAAAACTTTTTAGAGTTAAAATATAAAAAAAATATTACCGTTTATGGTACCACATAACAAAGAAGAATAAAATAAAAAAAATAATTCCAGCGTCGACCCATCTACAGTAGTTCTCCGAGCTGGTAGTTCCTTCCGTAAGAACGGTACAATCATCCCCATAGCTGAAGTTAAACCTCACCCAGAATACGACAACCCTCCCTTCGACAAAGACGTGGCGTACATGAGAACCGCTGAGCCTATACAGTTCAGTGACACCATGAAGCCGATTGACTTGCCGCCGAAGAATAGGCCTTTGAAAGGAGAAATCATGGTCAGCGGATGGGGGAGGACTAAGGTGTGTAATATTTTTTATTTTTCTTTAGCTTCACGCTTTTATCTCGCATAGCAGGGTAGTCAGAGAGTACGTAGTGTCAAGACACTCCGTACTTCGCTTTCCTACGCATTCAAGAAATTGCGTGTTGAGTGGTGGAACTCAACATCGCCCTTTGTCTTTAACAGAGCGAGGTAGGGAAAAAGAAATTAAATATAATCGCTCCCTTCAGTGGAAATCGAATCCGCAATCGATCGCGTTTACAGTCATACGCTGTCCCAATGCGCCATGACTGGCCTCTATTTTATTTAGTACGTCAAGACTAAAATGTCAATTGATAATGAACAGATAAGCCTTCTGTGAAAATAAATACTATGAGTGAATCTTTTAATACAGTAATATGCTATTTCAGTTTCTGTTTTGATAAAATAAAACTAAGCAAAGAGAGATATTTTAAGTTAGAATTGTTTAATATGAATTAAATTATATAGTTTTATTTAGTATTAATTAATTAATGTATTAAGATTTTCATTAGCGTGATGGATATGTGGTATACAAATACCACGTGTGGTATGTGGTGTACCACATACCACGTGGTGGTATACACACCACGGTATTACAAGATAATTTGGTATAGTATTTACTGGTTTAAACTTTAAAGTACATTCGAGGCCATCGTGGCTGACTGTATAATAATGATTATGAACTCGATATCTACTTTAGTGAGTGATTATACATTGTGTTTTAGTTATTGTCAATGTCCCGCTCAGGTAATAAGAAATGCAGCGTTGAGTCAGCCACTAAGCAGTCTACGAAGAGTCTGGACACTAAATTGTCTCTGAGTACCTCGCTATGCGGGATATAACGTAAAATTAATTTCATAAATGAATCATGTTAAAAAAAGAAATGCAATGGAAAATCTTTTATGCTTGCTAAATAAATATATTTTGGCAGACGCTTCTTACAAATCATATAGACGTATGCTCCATATGCGTTAGTACGCAGACTTTAAGTAACAATCTTACTTAATGCTTAAAGCCTTTCAGAAGCCAATTCATTTAAAGAGTAAGAAATTCCCAGACATATTTAAGTTTGAACATGTGCTGTTAGAGGAAAAATACGTTTGTAACTTTACTTTTATTTGAGTTTGCTTGATAAAGGAATGGGTATGGTATTTTTTCAGAAAGTACCTAGAGTCAAGACACTCCATATTTCACATTCCGCCGAATTTTGCGTGTTGAGTGGCGGAACGCAAGGCCGCACTTTATCTTGCCAGAGCGTGGAAGTGAAAATAATTAAATATAATCAATCCCTCGAGTGGGAATCGAACCCACAACCAATTTACAGTCAGACGCTGTCACACTACATGACCGGCCTCAAAGGTATTGTATTTAGTATGACTTTTGTATGAATTTTTATCTTTTTTCTACAACCTAAAAGTAATAATAATGATAACCCTTTATTGCATACACAGAAATATGCATTTTACAATAATTTTTTTGTATATTAATCAATAAAAATTTGAACGTAGTGGGATTCGAACCCAAGCGCTCTGATCGCTAAGCCATTCTTATAGGTTCTGTTACAACTTATTAGCGTTGTTAGTATCTCTGTAGAGAGATTCTTACAAACTTCTGCCACCCATAGAGTTATAAAAATAATTGTTTGGCAAGAGAGAATGCTGTTTATTTTAACATTTTGAAAGTGTTATTCCATACTTAGGATTGGAAAATTAAAAAAATATTGTTTGAATATAAAATTTTAATTTTTTTATTTAAATTTTAGCAAGGAGCGTCATCAATCCCCGATCGTCTGATGCATGTAGAGCTCCCAGTCGTACATTTCTTCCGATGTTTCCTCGTGTACCCTACCGTATTGACGAGAAACATGTGGTGTGGAGGCAATTTCTTTTTAGGAGGGAAAAGTACCTGTCAGGTAGAGTAGGCTTATGGTTATTTATAGTTATTTACTTTGTATGACATTTTTGTATGTATTACAAGTGTTTTGTATATATAATATATATACAATCTCATTTTGCTGGCGTTTCAACATTTGTGACTTGGATGTACCCGTGTCCGGATAAGAGGACATTGCAATATTTTCATAACATGCACTTATTGAGGTAGCCGACATAACCAGTACAATAAGAAAATAAGTTAAAGGCTGTTCCTTTTAGTATATTTTTAAATTGTTTTTTTTATTCATTATTTTTTATGCTTGTTGCTACACAGCAGTGGTATCAAAATTGAGACATGAAGTGATTTTTGATGTGTGAAATTTTGAAAGGTCATAAACTTATATATATATATATATATATATATATATATATATATATATATAAATTTATATCATTATAATATGTACCTACAGTATAGTATATCCGTTCTAATTGATTGCCTAAGAGAGTGTTTTTAGCGATAAGGCCATTACTCATTTCATTGCATCTGTAATGTGTTCTGTAATTTTTAAAGTAATTTTTAACATGTGCAATATTAAGTATTAAATAAAATAAATAATCCAGGGTGATTCCGGAGGAGCTGCCATACAAGATGGGATGGCAGTGGGCATAGTTTCCTTCGGCAGGGGTTGCGGACAGGCCCTCTCGCCAAGTGTTTTTGCGGATATAGCAGCGCCGACCATTCGTGACTTTATTAGCGAGAATACTGGATTGTAATAGATTTTAATGTGTTTAATAATATTAATTTATTATACTTTATTTTAATACAAGCAAATTTTATTAAATTATTTAAACAAGAGGAAAACGTGAGTACTTGATTTTTTACATATTTTTTTAATTTTATTAATAATACACCCAAAAATTATAGGTACACCGTTGAAACGTAGAAAACGCGTTGCACCAGTAACATGTATTCTAATATCTCTTATGTTGTTGTATTAGATTAAGTCTAACAAGTAAATGTAAATGAGCTGTGTTTAATTGTTTTAATTGACAAGGACGGCATATGACTGTAAACGCGACTGGTTGTGGGTTCGATTCCCACTGGCAGGGAATGATTTTAGTAAAATTATTATAATTTCCTCGCTTAGGTTAAAACAAAAGGAGCTGTTCAGTTCCGCCACTTAACACGCAATCTCTCGACGGAAAGCGGAGTATGGAGTGTCTTGACACTAAATACTTCCTATCTACCCGACTATGTTGGATAAAAGCGTAAAGCTAAAAAATTATAATAAATTTCTAATGCATTGTTGTAGAAAATATTCTGTCTTCTTCATATATATTTTAATTATATTAGTTTAATATAAAAAAAAAAAATAAGATTACATTTAAAATAATATTTATGTTCAACATTCTTATTTTTTTTAATAAATATTGATTATAACAACATCTTTGATTAATAAGATCTATGATTTTCACGATTTTTATACATTTAAAAGGAAACTATTTTAACAGGATTTATCGCGTATATTTTGGTATTTGGTAGACTAATTCTACCTGTAGAGGTCTACCCGTGATCACGGACTACTGTAAATTGTTCGAAACCTCAGATGTCCAAAATATATTTTCGAATACCAAAATCATTTAAGTTTCATTTAAAGTATCTTTGATTTTCTGCGATTTAAATGTATTTTAAATAAAACTAATCTTTTAAACGAGTTAATCGCGTATATATATATATATATATATATATATATATATATATATATATATATATATATATATAGTTAGAGCACCGCAAGAAATATATATTTTCTTCCTTATTTGTTCTTGGTTAAACAATTGTAATTTCTAATTTCATTTCGTTATTAAACTAAGAAAGCACTCGATCAGCACTTTTTAAGACAATCGATACTTATAATTAAAATATTGTAAAATTTGTGAACAGTATTTCAGTATTTGACTACAAACGTTTTTAGTTGATGGTTTCATTTACATTCCGTGGAGTGATTGTATATTAAATTACGTTCTTTTCCCACTCTGGTAACACAAAAGGACGGCGTTGAATTCCGCCACTCAACACGCAATGTCTCGATTGCACGTGGATAATGGAATGACTCGATTGCACGTGGAAAAGGGAAATATAAATAAAAGATTCAATATATTAATAAAATATTATATAGGACTTTTGATTTTGTTTTGTATTTTGTAAAACATATCAATTTTTAAATCACCCAACTTAATACGTATAACCCTTTTGAAATTATAACGTCGGTTGTGACGACCGACTGTAAATGCGATTGGTTGTGGGTTCGATTCCCACTCCAGAAAATGATTATATTTGAAATTATTTTCATTTCCTCGCTTTCGTAAGTCACAGTACGGCATTGAGTGATGCCACTCAACACGCAATGTCGAAAATTTGGCGGAAAGTGAAGTGCCTTGACTCTAGGCAGTTACTGTCTATCCAGCAGGATATGGGGATGCGGAATAAAAGCGGGAAAGTCAACATTTTTTTTACAGTATTTTTTTTACAGTTAGTTCTCCCTAGGAAATAAGATTGTTCAGGCCATTTTTATCATAAAAGTATTGAATTCTTCTATACGAATATAATTAAAACTCATAGCATATGTAGAAATATTGATTTTTTTTATCTTGATTGCAATATTGTTATTTACATGGCCCGGAATTCGAATAGGTGACCTTCGATATGTACATATTTCAAACGTAAATTGACTATATACGTACATATAATATATTTAGATGTAATTAGATGAAAATAAGCATCTTGATAACGAAAACGTGCTTCATATGAGTATCATGTTTTTTCTTCGTCCTATTAAAGCAAAAATTATATGTATATAATATAAGCATTAATAAATACGTACTTGATAGCAAAGAAAAATTGAAGAACAAAAGAGAAATATCTATAATAATAATATAACTTTCTATAATGGTTGGGAATCGAACCTATTACCGATCGTGTTTACAGTCAGACGCTGTCACATCTTAGACCTTAATCACATCTAACAAAAGTTAGTTCACCTCTTCATTTCTAAGGCAGTTGACCGTACTTCATATAATCATATTCATTTCATTCATTCATTCTTTTCAATCGTATTCTTTTTTTGGCGATAAAACATAAAAAAAAACATAATTTGATCTTCTTCTTTCTTTTTTAACAAAACATCTTTGGTCTCGGTTAAAATATAAATAATATATTTAGGTATATTTATTGTAAGGCATTTTGATAATAAATGTCTTGGTTGAATTTGGATTCCCACCTAGAGAAATGGTTATACTTTAACAACTATCATGTTTACGCGGCGTTGAGTTCCGCCACACTAAATATAATGCCTCGATTTCGAAAAGCAGAGTATGTAGTGTCTTGGTACAAAGTACTTCTACAAGTAAGACAAACAGCGGTGTTAAAACATCAGGCATAAATAACATTTTTGCAGAAAATATTGTTAGAAATATATATATATATATATATATATATATATATATATATATATATATATGTATATATATATATGTATATATATATGCCTGGATATTTTATTCTAAAATTCTAAAACATAAGTATACTTAGCAAATAGTAATTAAAGTGAAATGATTTTTTATTTGAAATTAATAATATTTAATTTAATTTTAAGTTTATACGATTTATCATATATTGTTTTTGGTCTTTTGCATGTAACGCCAGTAAACGCTGTACTGACACAGTGAAGTGGCTGATTGAAAACGTGATGGTTTGGTATGTTCAATCAGTATAGAAGGGGATATTTTAATTTTTTTTACTCTGATAAGACCTTTGTTTTATCTTAACTTGTATAACAAAACAGATCCCGTATAGTCAGCTAGTCAGAGACACTCTAGTGTCAAGACTCTCCGTTGACTGCCTTCTACTCGAAATTAAGACATTATGTGTGAAATGGTGAACTTAACCGTACTTTGTCTTACCAGAGACAAATGAAATAAATTTAAATATTATCTTTCCCTCAAAAGGGAATACAGCCCACAACCAATCGCATTTACAGTCAGATGCTGTCCCTCTGCATCACGATGGTCTCGGCCCATATTAATATATATAATAAAATGTTTTCTTCCCGATGATTAAACAAAGTTAATCTATTATATCTTAAACCTGCATATATTACTAGAGGCCGGTCGTGGCGCAGTGTGACAGCGTCTGTCTGTAAATGCGACCGGTTGTAGGTTCAATCCCTACTCGGCGGAATATTTAAAATCATTTTCTCGCTCTAGTCAGACAAAGTACGGAATTGAATTCCACCAATCAACACGCAATTTCTCGAATTCGGTGGAAAGCGAAGTGCAAAGTATCTTGATACTAGATACTTTTTCTCTACCCAGCTCTGCGGGATAAATAACGTGAAACAAATATATATATATATATATATATATATATATATATATATATATATATAACTATTTTTTTATCTACTCAATATGCAGTATGCGTCTGTATACCAACATTCACTATGATATGTCAGTTTTACGTGACGATATTGTGGCATAAAATTATTTTCTTGTTATCATCGTTACTTACAAACAAAGTATACACTTGTTATAAATATATGTTACTGTTTATGTGTTTTAAATTTATATTTATATTAACAGCACGTATTTTCCGCATGGTATTATAGACAGTGCACTGATTCTGAATGAAAATCTGTTATCCGCTTTCCGTCTGAATTCGAGACATTGCGTGTAAAATAGCGCAATTCAATACCGCGCTTTGTCTTTCTAGAACCGAGAAATTAAGATAATTAAATTATAATTATTTCTTTGAATGAGATTTAAGCCACTAGTAATTGTATCTACAGTCAAACTTGGTCCCGCTTAGCGTCAGTGGCCTGATTTTTTTTTGAATAAAACCCTTTTTACTAACCAAATTTACATAAATCCATAAATATAATTCAGTTCTAAATCAGCATTTGTTAATTTAATGCCACTTCACTGTGTCATCTTAAGCTTTTAATATAAATGAAATCGTTTTCAAGTTTGTTGAGTACATTTTTCCTTTAAAATTAAAAAAGAAGGTTTTTTGAAAGGATATTTTTAGAAAATTACGCCGAATTTCCGTGTATTTTTGAAAGCAAGTTAGGTAAATGGTGTAGAATCTCAATACTTGCTGCCCATTTTAGTACTATTATAATACGCTAGTTACCTATTTGTTTAAAAAAAACTAGAAAACACGCTGTACGTGATTTTTTGAGCTTCACGCTTTTATTTCCCGTAACAGATTAGACAGGAAGTGCCTAGTGTCAAAACACCGTACCCTAATTTGAATTCAGGACATTGCCTTTGATATAGTCATTATCAGTGCGAGGAAATGAAAATAATTTAAATATTTAAGTGAGAATCGAACCCACAACCGGTTGTGTTTACTGTTGCGGACGCTGTCATACTGCGCTACAACCGGCCTCGGGTGTATGTGATAATTTAAAAAAGTCTCTAGGGATCCACGATAGATTTTATATAAATATTATAATAAATATTATTATATTACTTGAGTTAAGATTGGAAAAATATCCAATTAATATAATTCCCAGAATAATATCAATTAAAATATCCACACTATTTACCTGTGCTCCGGTATACATCATGAAATTTATGAAGTGCCGTTTGTGTGTTAAAGGTAGTGCCTTATTAATGATTTAATGAGCGAATCAAAATTGCAACAATATTTGAATCTGCATCTAATGGAAAGTGGCTAATCGCTACCACGGTTTCCAAGAGGGGTTGGGGGTTGGAATTCCGTTACATAGAATTTTTTATATATCATCCTAAGTGAGGAATAACACATGAAAAATATTTAAAACTTCTTTTTAAGTTTTCCTATTCCGAACAAATTAAGTAAAAAATACTTAACTTAGAAAATAGAATAAATTGAAAACCATATAATAATTTAAGTATCAGTTTAACAGGATGTTTTTACAAGCGTGAGTGAGTTTCTTGCCCTTGATAATATGTCTACATATGACAATGCCATTTTCTAATACAACGTTTCATTATTAAATTATATGACACAAATTATATCTTACGTACATATTTTGATATATATATATATATATATATATATATCTTATCAGGACAGAGAAAAGTCATTCTATTCATTTTCTAGCGGGGACTAAACTCACATCTACTGCATTTACGGTACGACTGCTCTCTTAATGTCTTAATAAGTGTATTTTTATTTGGTATCATTTAAATATATTTTTTTACTAATATATAGACTAAGTTAAAAAGAAGATTTTAATGTGAAAAACGAACTGTTTTTATGGAAAAAATCAAAATTTGCCGTTCGTAAAGCAGTAGGTTCGATTCCCACTCAGGAATGATTATATTTTCTTGCTCTGGTAAGCTAAAACGCGACGTTAAGTTCCGCCACTCAACACATTGTCTTAAATTCTACAGAAAGTGTAGTGTGGAATGGGTTTACTGCTCTGATTCATTGTCTTATTCAACATTAAAATGTTTTTAAAGCCTCGTTGTGAGATTATCTAGTGTGTACAGTATATATGAAAACTTTAGATAAGCTGAACGAATTCCTTAGGTTTTATCTTCAAAGTAAATCCGGCAAGGTACATAAATCTTTACCATTATCTTTTTGCTCTTGCTTCTTCAACACATTTTAAATACTTTGGCAAAAGTTTATTTCTTTCTAAGGCCTATAGTTACAATAGATTATTTTTAATACAACCTTTGCGTTTTAATAAATAAAGAAGTTAATATTTACTATTTTCAAAGTGTTATTCCACACTTAGGATTAGAAACCATTTTTGAAAAAACGTATATAAATTTGAACGCAGTGGGATTCGAACCCGCGCGTCTCGGATACCGTCCTAGTGTTTTGACGGCTAAGCCATGCGTTTAATTATGTTCCCGCTACGTTCAAAAAAAATTTTATACGTTTTTTCAAGAATGTTAAGTAAAGAAGTTTATAAAATAAGTTAAAGTCATAATTTTTTTTTGTAAAATATAAGGAGAGATACTCTCAAAAACATGATCAAAAATATGAAAAAAAAAAACAAAATAAAACAAACACAATACTAAAATAAAAATATAATATAATTTACAAACTACTTAAACTATTTACATTTAAATATAATATCACAAACTGTCGATCATTGTTTTTATTGAGAAGGTCACTCCTGACACTAAGGCGACCATGGAAAAGAAGACGATAATACAGTTTTTCCAAAGGATCCAGTAGCAAGGCCCCAGGTCTTTGCCCCATCGCCACACTGTCTCCACGATCGCTGGTAGGGACAGCCCCATGATGGACAGGCAGACAGCGCCTACCAACTCCATGAACAGTTCTAACCTCGGTATAGCGCAGGCGAGACCAACTGAAAATGTATATGTTCGTTAAATAATTAAATATAGAAATTTAATAGCAGGAATTATTTATATTTTTAGTTAGAACTTAGTAGTAATTTTATTTTAGATTTTATCATAAATACAACATTCTGCTCTATGCTATATATATTTAAATGAAAAAAAAACGGAATATTAAAAGTGACTAAAAAGTTAAAGCCCGATCGTGGCGCAGTGAGACAGCGTCTGACTGTAAGCATTATCGGTTGTGAGTTCGATTCCCACTCGGGGGAATGATTATATTTTAATTATTTCCTCTTTCTCGCTCTGGTAAGACAAAGTACGGCGTTAAGTTCTGCTAATCAATATGCAATGTCTCCAATGCAGTCTACCCTGCTATGCGGGATAAAAGCGTAACGCTAAAAAAATGTCACTATTCGGTATACATGGCTGACAGGACAAAACGCATTTTTTATTCCCTTTAAAGAGGCTTTTTGTTTGTTTTCGTAATATATGTCGATACCCCTCTTAAATAAGCAGCAAATGGACTTATCATATTTTTTATTTTTGTTTTTTAAATGATTACCTATGTAATTATTATTTGCAATACTCATTTTTCCTTTCACCTATAACAAGCAGAAAATTAAAATAATCATCATACTAAACATACCTGTGAATAATGTTCCCAATAATCTAAGTCCAGCCACGCCCCACCTATGGTTCCTCGCGGGGATTCTATCTTGTATCCTTCTCCATACAACGTCAACTGGCACGTAGAAAACTAAGGCATATGACAGTACCATAACGCATGCCACTAGTATTTTGGCAGTTTGCGCTAATCTGAAAATAAATTAAACATTGTTAATAAATACTAACTAGTGTATTTCCGGACGAAAATCTAAAATAAATAATAATAATTTATTTATTTTAATAGTTTCTTTTTGTTAGTTGATAGATTGACGAGTAAAGTATGCGTTGCCGTGGCAACGTGTATGTCGCTTTATATAAAACTGTATGTCAAGCACATTGTAGTGTAAGTAATGTATATTTTATTAGTTTAATTACGAAATTATGTATTTTTGTTTCTATGTAAATTTCGAACATGAGGCAATCTTTACAAGCGGCGGCACTCAACGCCGCACCTCGTCTAAAACACTGACTGATTAACGAAAATATTTTGAACGTTAATGTATTCCCATGCATGCTTAACATTTACTATAATAAAAATAATTAAAATACAATCACTCTCGCGAATGGGAATCGAACCTACAACCGATTGCACTTACAATCAGACCCTATTCCGCTGCGCCACGACCAGCCTCAAGGAAAAAAGTTGATAATACAAAAAATCGAATTATGTACTTACACTTCATCCTTGGGCAGATTCAGTGTTAAACTACCCCTGACATCTTCACCAAAGCTAAGATACCCGCAGAATCCCACAAATGCGTACAAAGCAACGACAGCTGACATGGCTATGTTCAGAACGCCTGGACACCCCAAGAACTGCTGTGGTTTCGTCATCTCGTTTTCAATGGGCATGACTACTCCTATACCCTCCATGGCGAACAGGCTTGTACTGAAAAAAAATTACACTGTGTTAAATTTTAGCTGGTACGTTGAATGATTGATATTCTTTCAAGGCCTCATTATGACAACGTCCGAGTGTAAGCTAGATCGGATGTGGGTTCGATTCCCACTGATTCACTGAGGGAATGATTATATTTATTATCCATCTCAATTATATGTCCCAAATTCGGCTGAAAGCGGTGTCTGAAGTGCCTTGACTTTAAGTATTTCCTATGTACTCCGCTTCAAGCTTTTATTTCGCATAGCAGGTTAGACAGGAAGTACCTAGTGCCAATATTCCATATAATCATTCCCGCGAGTGGGAATCGAACCCACAAACCGGTTACGTTTTTTATCAGATATTGTCCCACTCTGCCACGATCGGCTACTGACCTATATATTTAGAGACTCAAAATCTTTATATAACGTGAAACTATCGCAATTTGAGGATTACAAAGGAATAATCGCCCTTGTGAAGTATAAAATGACTGGAAATGTTGTGGATATTTTGTTTCGTTATAGGGATTTATTTTAATACATATTGCCGTAGCAAAGGTGTAATGTCAAAATAAAGGCAATACTTGTTACCTACAGCTTTTTCCTATATTACAATGTAGAAACGTACTACAATATAATTAGCCTATTAATTTAGGCCACAAATTTTGAATGCGTGTTAAGTGGCGGAATTAAACGCTGTGTTTTTTTGCAAAAGCAAAATTAATGAAATTTAAATATATAAGCATGTTCCCTGAATCGGTATCAAAACCACAATCCATCGCATTTAAAATCACAACATCTCACTGCGCATCGATGACCACAAACATTCACATTTATAATGTAAGCGCTTAAACAAATGGACATCGTATATATATATATATATATATATATATATATATATATATATACGATGTCCATTTGTTTAAGCGCTTATGTCTTACATTATATATATATATATATATATATATATATATATATATATATATATATATATATATATATATATATATATATATATATATATATATATATATATATATATATATATATATATACAGTCAACCCTCTTGACAAACAATAATAACTAATAACATCAATTCATTGCAAATTCATAATCAAATGATAAAAAATTACTAGTTTCTCATTTTCTCCTTTGTATTGACCCAAATTAGCTGTTTGAATTACAAATTGTACCATTCTAGGCAACTTAGAACTGGATAATCACCATAAGTATAGGTATAAGCCAAGAGTCTATTGGTAATATTAAACTAACTTAATATTAAACACTGTGCTACTAGTGTCTAGATTAAATTTTTCATTTCTTGGAATTTCTCGACGCAAAGTTCTTTTTGACTACTTTGCTCTGCGAGACAAAGTGTGAAATTGCTATAAAGATCGTAATATATGGCGGAATTACGACCTAACTATTTTTATATATATATATATATATATATATATATATATATATATATATATATATATATATATATAAAAAGGAAAAGAGGGAAGCTGGCTTACAGGACATCGAACCGGAACACATCATCAGATATTTGGCAATTCGTTTTGGTCATGATAGTGGTCGCGAGCCAGTCGGAGGATTGACCTCCTACCACCAAATTACTGGCATAACCGCCTCTTACAGGATGCTACTCAGCAGTGGAGGTGAATCGTATTCTACCGCATCCCCTCACAGGGACACTCAATGTTAATGTATACATCAATTGGATGGAGCATTTGGACGGATTCCGAGAGGAGCGGGTTGAAATCCTATTACGTACATAGGAACCTCGAGCCTGAATTCCACCATATAAACATACATATTATCAAAAATATATAATTTCATTATAAATCTAAAAATATAGCCAAGTAATATGTAGTACTTGTGCTCATTTAAATACAACGTGTATGGAGCGTTTAATTTCAACGAAGCACTTAAACTGAGAACTGAAAGCAATGGTTACGCATATAAATAGTCCCACAAGTCACATTTAAATCTAAAATTGTTAATTGAATCCTTGTTTATGTATACTATACTACTTAGCATTGGGTTTACCAAGTTATTTCAAAATTTCTTTGATATGGGAATTATAATAGAGTATGGACTCATACATCACCAGAGTATAAGGCGAAGGTCGGTTAAAATATAAATACAAAGAAAAATTAATAAAAACGAGCAATCAAACGGCGTTATCTCTTCATTGGAATTGGAATTTAAGAATTATATTAACTAACTTTAGGCGGTTAATTGTAATTAAAATTTTCTAATAACTTCTGCAAGAGTGTGATGGTGTTCTCCTGTAGTTATGGAAGGTTTCGGTCTTTTAGAAGAAATCCTGATTGTAATATATAGCCGTTGACTAAGGTGTCGTGTTATGCACGAACAGTCTTATAACGTCTTATGGGAGTAGAGAGGGTTTCCGCTGTGTTTTAGTAGCATTAGGCTTAGTTACTGATGAGTAACGTACCATAGTAACGTTCGACCTCATAAGGGAGTCTGTAATGAGTATAGATGATTGGTTTAAAAGGCATTTCCCGATAATACAAAAATCATACCTCAACAAATCTTTTTTCACTAAAGTCATGAGTGTTTTGAAATAAGGTTCCCTCTGCCCACCCTACTATGCTGGTAAAACTTGAGTCAGTTTTTTCTTTATGTGTATAGAAAAAACGTGAAGAAATAAAAAACAAGTTTTTCAATCAAGTTCTTCACACACTAACCTTATAAAATTAGGTAGTCCAGATACAGACGTGTACAAATTCCTCTCAGACGGCGACGGCGGGCTTTTCAAACAGTAGTACAGGGATATACATATCGACGTCAACCATACAAAGTTAGCGAGCGCTGAGAACGGCACCAAGTATTTGAGTTTTGTAATTTGAGTCAATGGTATGAGTACAACCAGTGTTAATGCGCAAAATACTGTCACTGACCAGTTAGGTCCGCCATATTCATCTGAAACCTGAAAATAAAAAATATATATTCTTATAACCATTAAAATTAGGGGTCGGTCGTTGTGCAGTGGGACAGCGTCTGATTGTAAACACGGTCGGTTATGGGTTTGATCCCCACTCGGGAGAGTGATTATATTTAAAATTATTTCAAGTAAGACAAAGTGCGGCGTTGAGTTCCACTCCTCAACACGAAATTCGGTGGAAAGCGGAGTATGGAAGGTCTTGTCACTAGATACTTTCTGTCTACCCTACAATGGGGGATAGAAAGTGTGAAGTTAAAAAAAATTGTAATGTTTCTAATCTATTTAATTATTTTAACATTTATTATAATTATAATTTATTATGTTTAATTTTTTTTGACGTTAAATTATTAATTTTTGTTTTTACTTCCATATTATTAATAGATTATGGATATTGAAATTTTTATTCTGGCAACAAAGAAATATTATTATTTAAGCTTCACGCTTTTATCCCTCATGGCAGGATAGACAGAAAGTACTTAGTGTCAGGACACTCCGTATTTTCGTAAGTTTTCCACCGAATCCGAGACTGCGTGTTGAGTGGTGGAACTCAACGCCGCACTATGTCTTTACCAGAGCAAGAAAGTGAAAATAATTTGAATATAATCACTGCCCCGAGTGGGGATCGAATCCACAAAAAATATTTTTATTAATGTTATAATAAGCGAAATAATTAAATTAGAATAAAATTTTAAACATATTGTTCGCCAACGACCGTCGTTGGTTCTAATGTGCCAATATTTATTGCCGTGGCCTTTATCTCTTTACACTACTGTACTTAATATATATTTATTTTTACTTTTACTTATCTTCTGTGTAATTTTTTACAGATTGTTTTTTTTTAATTTTTTTATTTGTTAATTGTGCCCAAGTATAATTTTAAAATAAATTGCTTGTCTTTATTTACTTTAATTTATTTATTTTACAAAAAATGCCAGGAGAGGTCGGTCGTGACGCAGTAGGACAGCGTCTGACTGTAGACGCGATCGGTTGTGTATTCGATCCCCATTCGGGGGAGTGATTATATTTAAATTATTTTCACTTCCTCGCTCTGGTAAAAAGACAAAGTGCGGCGTTGAGTTCCATCATTCAACTCGGTTCGCAAGCGAAATACGGAGTGTCTTGACACGAGGTACTTTCTGTCTACCCTGCTATGCGGGATAAAAGCGTGAAACTAAAAAAAGTAATATTTGATAGTTTCTGAAATATGTTTAAATTGTTTTATATTAAATAATTGCTAATGGATCTTTCGAAAAGTGTATGTAATTTCATACAAAAATCTATTTTAAACACGTGGTATTGTATTTAATATTTATTTTGTTAATTGTGTCGATTTTGAATGCCTTATTCTGAAATGTTACCTTTTTATATTTTAATTTTATAAATCTAAACTATAACTATGGTAAATTTTATCAGTCCCCTCCTGCGTAATTTTCCTAACATGGCTATAATTATTTTCATTAACGTATTACACGAACATATAAAACAAGAGACATGTTGTTCCTTTGGCAAATTAAAACGATAGTTTATATGAAAACTATATACATATATAGTTCTCTTTTCAAATAAAATTTTAAAATGAGTAGTAGTGTCAGACTAATACGTAAAGGGAAAATTGCAGGTGATTTTTTCTTTATATGGATGGAATTATATGATTTTTGACGTATTTAAAGGTTATATTTTTGTATAATTTTGAATGAAATCAAATAAAACGGTATATGTTAAGGGAAGGTTGAATAAATATAGTTAAAACTACATTAAAATCGGCTTAGCCGTTTGAAATTAATTATATACTTATAAAATGAGATATAAACACCTCATCAGACAAAGTGAGATCTTAATTTTAAATTATAATGAGTGTTAATTAGAGGAAAGTAAATAAATATGTATGCAGAAAAAAGCGCCTGATAAATTATTCAAACTAACAACTCTCCAAGTAAATTTTGCAAGGAGTAAGTAGTAACAAGCGGAAGAATTCCGACGTAGGTACAGAACGTACGGCTCAGTGGTCAGGCTACCTAAACGGTTTTCACGAGCTGCACGTTCGTATCCCGTTTAATTCAAATTTCCATAGATTTACTGACAATATTTTTCTTAGGATATTACAGAGTGGTTAGAATTTGAATTAATTTTGGATTTCTATAATTTCTTTAACTTCCATTTTCTACTCATACATGAGTTGCATGTCAGCGAGCAAGAAAATAGAACATATTAAAAATAATGAGGCTCGAACTGAAATCCAACGTTTAAGACACTGTTTCAAGAATTAGAATTAACTTTAGTAAATAGTGTATTAAAAATTACACTGACTTGATAATAACTATACAACTGTAAATCTATATTCCATTACGAGTAATTGTATGTATCTTGTAAATCCCTAACTTGTTCACGAATTCGTAGACAGATATACTGACATAAGCTTACCAAATATATATATATATATATATATATATAAAAATGTATAAAATACGCGTTACTTAGATAATGTCACCTATATACGGTTTTCTA
This sequence comes from Dryadula phaetusa, assembly GCA_032432895.1. Taxonomy (NCBI): domain Eukaryota; kingdom Metazoa; phylum Arthropoda; class Insecta; order Lepidoptera; family Nymphalidae; genus Dryadula; species Dryadula phaetusa. The sequence continues at coordinate 9,153,666 of JAOYRS010000014.1, read as the reverse complement.
GTTAGGTTTTTATTGTTCGGCTTTCTCAAACCTTAAGTATGCCACATTGCTCACTAAGAACGTGAGAAAAGTTTTGCCTTTTACGTATTAGTAATTCAGTATAAAAATATGCTTTTCAAATAACAATAAATGTGAGAAGTTTGCTAACAGGATACTATATATTCATATACGTTCTTATTTTTTGACAAATAGATAATAAAATTCTAGTAAAGCCTATTCGGTTTGATTTCTTTGACAAAGAACTCTATACTTCATGTTAAACTGGAAAAAACAGTGTGGTTGATAAATATTTTCCTTCAAGTGTTGAAATGTTAGAAAAATGGCTCTGTAACTTTTACTCACTTGTTTAAAAGATTCCGCTACTACGACAACATAAACACAGCAGGCGCCCAAATGCGTGACAGCAAGCGCCCAGTCCGCTAGCTCTCTGTAATTAAATATTATTTGATAAGTATTTCCTACTAAGTAAATATAATTGCGAGAGTTAAAATTTGAATAAAAGTTTAGAATAATACGGGTAATATATCAGATTTATTATAATATAGATTTATAATGTTTCTTTTTTTTGTAATTTGGCCAAAATAATACAAAGGTATGTTTATATCAATATGCACGAGGAAATTTGCGAGCAGAATTTCTAGTTATTTTTATGGAAAAGTTCTAATTTTTTATTGAACTAAATCTATAATAATCCGACTGGTATCGCTTGAGTGATAAAACATATAACAAAAAAGAAGAATCACTATCAGTAACATAGTCAAACATCAAGACACCAAAGGCACAGAAGTGTCATGACAGTTCTGTTTTTAATTTCCATTCAAAATCGAGACAACGCATTTTACTAGTCAGAATTTAACACCACGCTTTGCCGTATCAGAGTGGGAACATGAAAATAAGGAAATATATACATTTTCCCTAGTGGGATTTGAACCCAGGACCTATTATGTTTACAGTCAGACGAATAGTCTGAATTTTTAAGCTAACTTGATAAAAATAATTAATAACCTTGATAAATAACTTGATAAATAATAATTAACTTGATAATAAACACGAAACGAAAAACCGTTCAGTTTCGGCTTATTACAAACAAACTGACAGACAGTTTTGGCGGGGGACTTCGATTTATACGAGTAATATGTAGTAAACAACGTATAGCTTGATCAACTATAGCTTTTACATAAATACAAAGGTTTGTAGGTTCAAATTCTACTATATATATATTGTAGTCGGTACCTTGAATAAGGATTTTCTTCATTCCTACGTTCGTTAAAAGAATGATAAATAAATTAATGAGAAACAGTAATTAAAAAGTATATTATTATTTAAAAGGGTTCGAACCTTGCAAAGGGAGCATATTTCCTAACAGGCGCTGGTCCATTCTGGAAGACCAAGTCGCAAGTATCAGCGTAACCTAAACATGGCTTTTTAATTTCTATGCACAGCTGCTGTGATGTTTTAACCTGAAACAAAAAAAAATATGTATAATAAAAATAAAATTATAAAAAAAAACATCATGACATGACTGTGGGTTCGATTCTGATTTGGGCAAATTAGTTATTATCATTTGCCCGACAGAGCACGGCGTTGAACTCTGTTATTAGCAAGTGTTAATACAAAATTATATTGTCTGTATATTATATTAGTAATAATTATCAATTGATTCCCACGTGGCATAATATAAGAATTATAACCGCATATTTATTGTAAAGGTATTTGTAAATTATGATTTATTTATACATAGTTTACTATTTTTAAAGTGTTATTCCACACTTAGGATTAGAAAACATTTTGAAAAAACGTATAAAAATTTGAGCGCAGCGGGATTCGAACGCGCGAACCCTCAAACCGTGCAAACCCTCTGACAACTGAGACCGCTTTCAAAAATATTTATATATTTATCTATTCAATTTATGTTACAAAATAGAAATGCAAATCCTATGAATACTTATATGATTTATAAAATCTATTTAGAAGCAATGTATAGATAGATGCTCTTCTTTTCTTGTGTGCTGTTATTAATTATTAGGATTTTTATATTTGGTGGCGAATTGTGAAGAAATATGGAAAGAAATTATTTTCTACTGTGTCTTATAGCCCTTACATTGGTCGTTATTTTTTCTACTAGAAAGCTCACGGTAGTAAATATTGAAATAACAGATATATTGTTTAACTATTTCAACAACAAACTCGACAGTCAAAGTGGAGTTCAAATTAACTTATTCAATAAAAAATTACTTTTGACCCATATTTTGAACGTCTACTAATTTACCACCTGTTCTCTAAAGTAAATGCCTCAGACCTGAGAAGAACTGGCGCAAGAAACTTAGAGGGACTTTCTTTTTCATACCCATTGGCATTTCCAGAGATTATTGATAAATGCTATTGGTAGTGGATGCGATTCCCACTCGAGGGAGTGATTATATTTCATTTATTTTCACTTCCTCGCTCTGGTAAGGCCAAGTTCCGCCACTCAACACACAATGCCATGCAAATCCAGCTGGAAGCAAAGTACGAAGTGTCTTGACACTTTTTGTCTATCCTGCTATGCGGGATAAAAGCGTGAAGCTAAAAAAAACTACTCAAGCCAAATAGATCTATTAAGTTAAAAGGCTTTAGAGAATTTGCATACCGCCAGCGAATTCCGAATTCAATAGAAATGGAAACTCATTTCCAAGCGAAACAATAGTTAGTTGTGAAGCCGTGGTTTAAAATGTATCGAGCGAAAGTTGTGATGTAATTTGTGGTTCTCCTTTTGGATTATATAAGTTAAAGAAGCCATCGCGGCACAGTGGAAGCATCTAACTGTTAACGCGATTGGTTATGAGTTCAATGACATAGTCGGAGGATTATATTCAAATTATTTTCATACCTTACCTTTGGTAACATTGAGTTCCACTACTTAATATGAATGTTTGGAATTTTGGTGGAAAATACAAAACAAAATGCCATTCTGTTAACACTATGTTTTTTTAATTGCTAAGTTAACACTATGTTTTTTTAATTGCTAAGCTGGTAGAGATATTTTAAGTTCACCATTGGTTTGACCTCTGTAACTCTTTTTAATAAATTTGGTAAAAATTGGTGAATTAACCCAACTTAATATCAAGGTCATATGCTTGGAATATAATCGGAGGAAATAAATCCTTATAGAGATTCTAACAATGAAAGTAAGTTACAACATGCATGAAAGAATTTTGGCAAAGCTCGACAAAAACCAGCACAGTGGCTAAAATCGCTTGGATAGTTTTCAAGATTAAAGTGTCCGTTGTTCAAAATAACAAACTTTAGTTATGTTCACGCTTTTTATCCCGTAGAGTAGGGTACACAGAAAGTACCTAGTGCCAAGACACTTCGTACTTCGCTTTACACCATATTCCAAAAAATACGCGTTGAATGGTGGAACTTAACGCCGCACTTTGTCTTATCAGAGCGAGAATATGAAAATAATTTTAAATATACTCCATTCCCTTATTGGGAATCGATATTCCACCGTAGACATTATACTGCGAACAGTAATGTCTTGTCACTATTTCCATTTTATTTTATATTGTTGCTAGTAAAGTAAAACGACTTCAAGGCAAAATCTTGGTTAAGTCACGCTTAAGAGTCATTATGTGCATGACAATAGTAATTGAATATTAATAGCTTCAAGATTACATGTTTATAACAAATGTTTAACTCATTTTCTTCAGTAAATTATTAGCCACAGTAATGGTGGCACGGATACAGAGTTAGACTTGCGCCTTGGTTTTGGATTCAATTCCAATTCGGATAATGTGAACATCTAATTAATATACTAACTATAAAGAAAATTAAAGTAGTTCTATATTTAGGAACAATTGATAAAAATCACTTAACGCTTTTTAAAACATTAAATCTCTACCACCTGGGACCCACTTATAAAAAAATTAAAGTCTTAAATCCACCACACCACAGACAAAGATACAGTCAGCTCATTCTGCAGGCATCCAGGGCAGTACGCGAGGCAATTAAGAAACAGATGGCGGTAGATTGATATAATTAATTTTTGTATCAACTGACAGAAGAATGCCACCTCAGTCTACCTGTGACCACGGACTACTGTAAAGTGTTCGAAACGTTAGGGTTTAACGCGATTAATCTGGTTGAAATAGTTTCATTTAAAACATTAACAATCATTTTCGTCAATTTAATTTTAATATTATATTTTTTTAAACTTTTTAGTCTGATTCGTTATTAAAGCGTAGTTTTTAGTTACTTAAACAATATTTTTTTTTACTTAAAAGAACTTACCAAAACATGAATAACATGAGCGCAAATAAATCCAATCACCATAGTGCCTATGACTCCTACAGCAAGACCAGCGTTTTTGAAGGCAAGAGGCATAGCTAATACTCCAGAGCCGAGAGACGCCTTTAACAGATGCGCCAACGCACCAAAACTCCTAAAAAACATAGTGAACATATTAGCATATATATAAAAATATTTTTATTAAAATCAAATTTAAAAAACTCAATGCAGTGCAATGCGACAATATCTGACTGTAACGATGATTATGGATTAAATTCCCAATCAAAGGAATGATTATATTTAAATAATATTTTCATTTCTCTCCTCATTTTATTCCTCTGGTAAAACATAGCGCGGCGTGGAGTTTGCCAATTAACAGGTAATATCTCAATTTTTGGCGGACGGATTGTTCTTCACACTAAATTGTTTCTGACTACCTAAATATAGAATAGAGGATAAAGCGTGAACCTGTTTTTTTTTATTTTAAATTGGGGCTAAAGTTAAATTACAGCTCAGGAATTTGATTGGATTTTTTTTATTCAAATAGAACAGAATTATTTGTCCTAAGCATTTTAAAGTCTAAAATCTGCAATACTGGATATTAAGATCAGCTCCTTGCATTAAAAATCACGTAAACTCGTGAAACTGACGAGTGTCATTTCGTTCTATGTAACCATAATCCCAAAATTTTAAGAAATTCATGCTAAAAAATGTGTCATTAAAGCGTACGTCTATCCGTACATTCTGTATGAAGAGACGTACGTTGTGTAATATTTGCATAAAACCCAAAAAGTAGATAAAGTTTACAATTATTGAGAATTATCAGGCCCAGTAAAAGGGTTAATGTATTAGATTGTATTAACAATATTTCATAATAGGGGTTTATACGTTTATTTACATAATTGCTATTAAAATAGACCAAATCAACTTCTATAATCACACAATATTTGTGTTTTCAAAGTGGTAATCGAGTGGTAGTAAAGAGTGATGGATTTTATGTTTTCTGGTAAACCTTTACATCATTTTATTAAATAATATTGTGACTAACGTTAAAACGTTTAAATCATTACCTATTTATTATAACTTATTAAAATTCTATGATATGCTGGTCATATACTAATGATTTGTTATCTATTGAATAATTTACATTATATGGATTGGAACTCGTGTCTTTGATTTTATCTCGTCTTGAAATGAAACAAATTCAAAATTATTAAAGTAAATAAAAAGTGAAAAATCTTACGATGTGTTAGACGCCAGCGGTCTGTGGTCAGCGGGTACGTACGGATCGAGATCCTCTCTGGAACCATTATACGCCAGTTCAATTCTGAAACCAAAAAAACAATTAATAAAATATTTCGAAATTCTGCTTTGTTTTTGAATTATATCTTCAATTATTATAAAAGAATGACCTTATTATGATGGAATTGAGAAAACCTGGAGGTTTTTGTATCATGTTGTGTAGAATATAATACTATATTCTACGAAAGGAGCAGGTTCTTTTACAGCCAAGCGTAAACAAACGAGAGTTTGACTTGAGTGACAATTAAAAATCTATACCAAAGTTTATCACCATACATTGGTGTGACATGTCTCAAATACTGAATTTGTTAACCTCAATAAAGGAGGTTCATGTAATGTGATGAAATGGTATGTATTATTGCATCAGCTATATTGTAATTATATATTTGCGTTTCAATTTTATCTATTTAAGTTCTATTCTATTCTTAAGAATAATAAATCTTTTACAATTGCCGTAGAAGACGTCAATTAGCGTTAAGTTGATGTAAATCTAGATTTAATGCTAGTTACATGGTAACTGAGGTCTTTGTGTGTAGCTTGTAAATGTATTTATGGTTTGTTTAAATTATAATAAATATTAAAAAGGGGATATTATAGTGTAAATTTGTAAGGCTGCATAGAGCATAGTACTCGTATAGAAATATTTTAATTTCTTCATTTGTTTTTATTTTACTTGTCTTATTAAAAAAAACATTTAAAATATATTTAGAAATTTTTACGTCAAACTACTGAACATAATACATGAATTTATATAATATTTTGTTCGTGACTTCAGTTGCCTAGATTTTGTAATCATCGCCCTTTAGGATTATTTCAACTTCTATTTTCTCTAGTTTTCTCTATAAAATTAAAACCTTCTTTTACTATTCTCTTATAATTCTCAAAGACACTTAATTATAGCTTATAGAGCTACGCGAAGCAGTATCAGCCCTGCTTTATCTGTTAATGACTTTGAGTATCAAATGACTATGAGTATCAAAAGTGTATATTAAATTTAATTAATTAAATTTACCTTCAGGCTTTACCCCGCTTAGTAAGGTAGTCCAAGACAAGTATCAAGTCACTCCGTTCTCCGTTTTCCGCCGTAAATCGAGACATGTGCGTTGAATGGCGAACTCAAGCCACGGTTTGTTTTATCACACCGAAGTAATAAGAATACATTTCAATCATAATTATTTCCCCGAGTGGGAATCGATCCCACAAACAATAGCGTTTTTAGTAAGATGGTGCCATGGAATTATAAATATGTAGGATTTGTGGTAAGATGAATTACTAAAGGTATGTTTTTTAGCTTCACGCTTGTAAAGGAGAAATAACACGCCTTGAAATGACAAATTTGAATCTTAATTTACTTATGAAAAATTACTTTCTAGATATATAAATAGATAGACCTAGAAAATACCTTTATTATTAATTTTAACATTACCCCAATTGGGATTTGAATACGTTACCATTGTGATTTTGACAAATAACTCAATAACTAAAATATAGTAAACTTATTACGCCATACATATGTATATATATTTAATACTAGTCTTCATATCGAATATTAGTTGAATACTTTACGATTATTACCAATTGTTGTGGTTTAATGGAAATTAAGTTGTAAATAGTATATAATCTAGATATTGCATTGAATTTAGTTGAGCCAAAAATTAATAGTTTTTTAATGTTTTTGCAAGTTTTGTCATTGATTCCCGTTCTTACGTGACTTAGTGCGACTTATTGTAACGTCTTTTATCCTGCATAGCAGGGTAGACCCGAAGTAGCTAGTGTTAAGATAGTCTATAATCCGTATTCGAGACATAAGAGTGCTGAGTGGCGGAACTCAACGCCGCAGTTTTTTCTATTTACTAGACTAGGAATCCAACTTTCGCAAGTGGGAATCGAACCCACAACCGATTGCGTTCACATTCAGACGCTATTCCATTGCGCCGAGACAGGACAATCCTCGTTTAACGAGCGGTCTTCCTAATGAACTTGCTTGTCTTAATAAGAAAGAATTTTTGATAACGTTTTCAGTACTTTCGGAGATAAGTGCGTTTAAACAAACATACAAACAATTTTTTTTTTACTTTATGATAATATCACTATTATATATAGTACACGTGCAAATAAGTATTATAATTCAGAAATCGTAACAAATAAGAGTGAATGAGTGGAATATTTTGATTCGAAAAGATACTTGGATGAAACAAATTTTTCCTTATTTGCTAAAGAAACACTCGAAGTGCTTTGTGCTCTTTGATTTTCTTTATCTGTAATTAAATATATTTTGTTTTGACTTTGCTAAGACGTTTTATAATGATATTTGCGTAAATTTATAACGTTAGTCGATTCTGGTAGAGGCTTCGCCCGCGTGGTGTGTTGATAAAAATTAACTTAGTACTTGTTATTTATCGTTATATTATGATGAGGCCAGTCGTGGCGCAGTGGGACAGCGTCTGACTGTAAACGTGTTCGGTTGTGGGTTCGATTCTCACTCGAAGGAGTGATTATATTTAAATTATTTTCACTTCCTAGCTCTGCTAAAAGACAACGTGCGGCGTTGAGTTCCACCACTCAATACGCAATGTCTCGAATTCGATCCCCATTTGAGGGAGTGATTATATTTAAATTATTTTCACTTTCTAGCTCTGGTAAAAGACAACGTGCGGCGTTGAGTTCCACCACTCAACACGTAATGTCTCGAATTCGGTGGAAAGTGAAGTACGGAGTGTCTTAATACTAGGTACTTTCTGTCTATCCTGCTATGCGGGATAAAAGCTTGAAGCTAAAAAAAAATAGGATTACGTTAAAAGGATTTAGTGTGAGCTCGCGTTCCCTGTTACGTAATCAAGTCGATCATATCGTTATAGCTTTTAAACTATTCGGCCAAATTACTTAGTGTCACAAGGCAAAGTTTATCTACATTAAATACTTAAAGTGACATAATATATATATATATATATATATATATATATATATATATATATATATATATATATATTTATTTAGTACTATTTAAGAAACCTTACATTATACTCGTTACATTATATTCCAAATTTTTAGTCAACGCTCGCCAAGCTCTCGGAGGGCAAGTTTTTTGCCGACGTAATCTTTATAAATTGTAGTTTATGTGTTATTCTGATGTATAATCTATAATACTGATAAGTTTCAAATTAAACTATTTTAAACGGATTAATCGCGTATATTTTGGTATTCGAAAATACATTTTGGAATACCAAAATATACGCGATTAATCCGGTTAAAATAGTTTCATTTAAAATGTATAAAAATCACGAAAATCTTATTACTGTTAAGTTTCATTGAAATCCGTTCAGCAGTTTTTATGTGAAAGAGTAACAAGCATACATACATCCTGACAAATGCGAAAGGCAATTAAAATATTAATAGGATACTTTAATTTTTTTTCATAAGGGAAAAGCCAAAACCAATTTGATTCTAAAGCGATGCTGGTAGAAAAAGAAGATGGTATTGTGGCCCTTAGAAAGTATACGTACTATGTGGCTGTTCGTTGAACATCGTCAATCGCAAGGGCGTCCTGCAGGACTGGAGATTCGACTTTTACCATCAATCGGGCTGTATTATCCCGCTTTAAATTATATAATAATATTTTTATTATGCAAACATGTTTTAGGTTAAATTAAGTATTAAATAGTTTTTAATACGCTTGTTCTGATTTTAACGAAGAAAATAAGTTGTAACAAGTGTATAATTTATTTATCTCGCATTACAAACTACTCAGAGATAACCTAGTTTCAAGACACTCCATTAACTGCTTTCCGTCCGAAATTGAGTACATCGTGCGACACTGAACGCCGTGCTTTGCCATAATAGGGCTGAGAGATCAAGATTGTTCGTCCGAGTGGGAATCGAACCCACAACCAGACGCGATTACAGTCAGATACTATCCTATTACCCCAAAATGATCACGTTATGTAAGTAGTATGTATTTATTTGACTCACGTTCATATTATGTAAAAAATTCTGATATAAGACACAAGTTAAAATTATCAGTAGGAAAATAATTAAAAAAAATCAATTCCAATTTTTTTTACATGATTATGATTCATTCATTCATAGAAAAAAAACACAGATGATTTTAAAAAAACCTGTAAATATATTTAGCTTTCCTTATATATTCACAGTTTTCCGATGAAATTTTCAATTTTGTATATGTATGTACAAACACTACTTATAAATATAATATATTAAAGTTTAAAATATTTTAGTAAAAGTTATTTTGTTTATTTCATATATCCAATACAAATTCGATACAAAGCCGTCTCATTGTACGTCATACTCTTACGTCAGGCGTAACACTTTCGAATATGTGCTGGTAAAATCTTACATTTTATGTATATACGTGTTATAAGAAACTATTCCATATGTATATTAATATTAAAAAAACATATTTATGACGAAAAGCTATGAAACATTATTTACCCATTAATAACTTTTATATATGTAAATATATTGTATATTATTATATTAGTAAATATATTGTAAAGGCCGCTCGTGGCGCAGTGAAATGACGTCTGACTGTAAACGCGATCAGTCTACAATTTGATTCTCACTCGGGGGAATGATTGTATTTAATTTATTTTCCTTTTCTCGCTCTGGTAAGACAAAGAGCGGTGTTAAGTTCAGTCACTCACCACGTAATGTTTCGGCAGAAAGTGGAGATGTATATATATACATATATATATATACATATATATATATATATGTATATATATATATGTATATATATATGTATATATATACATCTGACTGGAAACGCGACCGGTTGTGGGTTCGATCGCCGCTAATCTTCACTTCACTTCCTCGCTCTGGTAAAGACAAAGAGCGGCGTTGACATCCCTTAGATTGTTTCAGACACCTAACAAACTTTGGAGACAGATATTCTATCAAGATAACGCTTCATATACGAGTGTGACAACTTAATTACTACGACCTAATTAAGGTTTATCAAGATTAAGGGAGACACATATAAACACATTTGAAATCTTAATAAGTCTTAGAGCTAAGCCCGAGAAATGTGGAAAGGTTACATTTCACTCATGTCGTAATGTATGAAGTGAATAAATAGTGTATTTTAATATGTTTTTATTTGTTTTAATTGTTTAAATCGATTTAAGACAATTTTCCTTCCGGTCAAATCGTGTCAATGTTTTTTTTTTACTATGACCAGGATGATTAGAATAACGAAGGAATAATTTTAAGTATTGCTTCCATTTTATTTTTAATTAAATAATCAAGTTTGTTATTGTATTTGCTTTTAATATCACAAAGAAACTTTAATGTTATTTCCATTGTTTGTTAGTCTTTTTAGTTTACCAAGCACGTTAGGCGTACATGTTCTACATATATACTAATAATACAATATTTTTAGTTACTAACACTAAATCCAGCTTTATCCCTAATAGCAGGGTAGTGACAACGTAGTGTCAAAACACTCTGGTAACTGCTTGCTGCTCGAAGTCGAAACGGAGTGGAGAAATGTTAATAAGATTTAGATGGAATCATTACCCTGAATTTAAATTGAATCCACACCTAACTACATTTACAGTGGAGACAGAATATAAATTTTCCCATAATAAGATCTTTGATATTTGCGATTTTTATACATTTTAAATGAAATTATTTTAATCGGATTAATCGCGTATATTTTGGTATTCGAAAATACATTTTGGACACCTGACGTTTCGAACACTTTACAGTAGTCTGTGGTCACAGGTTGAGTCTACCTGTGACCTCGGATTACTGTAAAGTGTTCAATTCATTAGCTTGACTTGGTATACTGGACATAATTAAGCTGCAGAAAAAGCATTAACAGTATTTTATTTAATAACCATTTTGCTCAGGCGCGCTCGTACCGTACATATGTGTTTTATATATAGTAAAAATAAGTAGACCTTAGACAGACTTCAACCTGTAACTAAGACTACAATTATCACGTCAATTACATCTGTAATTATAGTGTGATTTTTTTTATTATTTATTTATTTATTTTTTAATATAAAATTGATTGCACTACAGACTGGTTCTGTACCATGATGTTATAATCACCTACTTAGAACTAAAGATCTATAGTTAAAATTAAGTGAATATATTATTTATTTGTATTTTTTATATTTCTCCACACTTTTCTCCCGCATAGAAGGGTAGACAGAAAGTACCTAGTGTCAAGGCACTCCGTACTTCACTCTCCACCGAAGTCGAGACATTGCATATTGAGTGGTGGAACTCAAAGCCGCACTTTGTCTTTAGCAGAGCGAGGAAGTGCAAAATAATATAAATATAATCACTCCCCAGAGTGGGGATCGAACCCACTAAAAGCTAAAAAAATTAAAATTTATTTAAATTTGGTGATGTTTTGTCGCTCTATTACAAAAGTCTCAGAAATGGGCCGAAAGTAGAGAACGTAGTGTTTTAACACAACCTTACGACGTTAACTTGCGCCTGGTTTGCTACGCAACTACGCTAGCTTGCTATTTTCGGGAGATGTGTAAAACAAATTAATGACTTGCGTAAAGGTTTGTTGCGTACATTTGAAGAATTTATTTATGACTGCGCCGTAATGTAATTTACTTTATATAATCTTATCTTATCTATTAATCTATTAACAAGAGCAAAGATTATACGAGCTATTGTAGGGTCGTTGATATGTACTCAATATATATATATATATATATATATATATATATATATATATATATATATATATATATATATATATATAATATTATTCACATATTGTTATTTTAAATTTGTGATATATAACGCATAAAACAAATTTATCTCTCCATAGATATCCTTATGTTTTTAATGTATGAATCTTTTTGTAGTATCATCAATATTATTGTCTTCTATTCTTGGAGGTTAACTAAGTTTTTAAATATTTTTATTTAATCGCTCGAGTGAAATAAAGCGTGACGTAGAGACGACTCATCAAGCAATATCTCCAATTCAGCAGAAAGCGGAGTACGAAGTGTCTTGACACTGGGTACTTCCTGTCTATACTGCTATGCGGGATAAAACGTGAAGCTAAAAAAATCATTTCAATTACTAAAAGGAAAACTTAGTCATTCTTATGACTCAGATGATTTTTGGTAAATCAAAATCAAAAATCATCAAGAAAATTTTGACAAAATGATATTTTTAGTCCATCGTGGCTCAGTACGGCAGCGTCGCACTGTAAGCGCGATTGGTTGTGAGTTCGATTTCTACTTGGAGAATGATTAAATTAAAAAAAAATCACTTATTTGCTCTGGTAAGACAAAGCACGGCGTTCGTCACTCAACACACAATGCTGTTTGCCGTCTTAAATCAACGAACTGTCTAGACACTAGGTAGTGTCTATATTTAAAATATCTTTTTTTATAGCCCTACCCAGGTATGAGCTATAAGAAAGATATTTTAAATGATTTTTTTTGCATCTTCAATTGTTTTAGGTTTTGGGCAGAGAGAACTTTGAGTAAAATTTGTAATTCCAATGGTTACCTCGGCCTATTTGCGTTTTAACTTAATGCCACTTTCGCTTTGAAAGCCCACGTTTGTTAACGGAAGTATTAGAAACGCTAATGTTATGCTAACGTAGGCAAACAATATGTTTATCAGGGTTTGTAAATTTCAGATAATACTAGAGTGAATTAATATTTATACGTAGTTTAAGTGTCATTAAATAAATAATTATTTACCGTTACTTTGCTTATTAAATGAATAATTAAAATTTAATTTTTTTTAAAAATTAAATATTACTGCAAACCGATCGAAAAAGAGCCTGTATGACGAGGTTAATGTCTGTGAAAATGGTGAAAGAAGTATGCAGAGACGCTTTATGATTAGAATTAAAACATTTTCGTTTACTCAATATGCTAAAACAAAACGCGGCGTTGAGTTCCGTATCCCCACATAATGTCTTTACAAAAGCACAATTAATTCCACATAAAATTTCAGGTCAGAAAGCGTGCCGTGTTTTTACATTGGATTTTCTATAAAAATATAATGTATCACATAATGAAATTGCCCTTGCAGTAGACACTTACAAATTAGTTTAAATTTGCTTATCTATTTATGTTTTACTTAACGATCAAAGCATTTAGTGTAAATTTGGTTCTCATTCCAGTTGATTTGAGAAAATAAAGTTTTCACCCCAGTTTAAGCTAAGAAGAGTTTATTTATTCGCATATTTTTCTTATAAATTAAGTACTTTGCCCACAAGTTCATGTTCATGCAGTAACAACTTATATGGAACATAGGCATATTCTATAAACGTCGTTTCTTATACAAAATACAAGGAGTTGGAACAATAGTGATATTTTTTAGATTTTTAAACTATATATATTACTTGATTTCGCTCGAGGTTTCGCCTGCGTGGTCTGTTATATATTATGACGAAATCAAAATAATTATATATAGTTTATTTATATATATATATATATATATATATATATATATATATATATATATATATAGTAATTACAGTTACAAGTTATTCACGTTGTTACTTTTATACGTATTTTTTAAAAGTTTACTAATCATAAGTGTTAAATAGCCCTTTAAATTATATTTAAATTATATCTTTTTATAAACATTTCTCTTTTTCGGATGTGGTGCAGTGGGACAGTGTCTGACTGTAAACTTGGCCGGTTGTGGGTTAGATTCCCACTCGGTGGAGTGATAATATTTAATATTCTTTTCACTTCCTAAGACAAAGAGCGGCCGTTGATTTCCATTACTCAACACGTCATGTCTCAAATTCGGTGGAAAGCAAAGATAGGAGTGTCTTGACACTAGGTACTGTACTGGTACTGTCTACGCTATTATGCGGGATAATAAGCATGAATTTAAAAAAAAATCTCATCTGAAATGTATGAATAACACTTGAATGAAATAAAAAAATAAAAATAAAAATAAAAAATATTTTGCTATAGGACGTCGCATCGCCGTAGAACAGTGGTCCGCTCGATTCCCACTCGAGGTAGTGATTATATATATAAAAAAAATATCTTTTCTTCGCTCTGTTAAGATAAAGGTTGCACGTCGGGAGGTGTCGTTAGCGTGCCACGAGTGGTATGCACCAATCGATTCGGCCTATCACACTTTGGCCGAATGCCCCGCTAATAATATGGAAATATAAATATAACTCCCATAATTATTTCCTAAATGGGCATTGAAAAGCAAATCAATATTATTTACAGTTAGACGCTATCCCATTTCGCTACTATAACCTCAGCGATCGGATTAAATTGACATAAATTTACAATTCGTATAAAGCTTTAACATAAGTTATTGATGTAGATATCAATAAATGTTAAATTGATAAACTTGATTTCGTTGCACAAAAAAGTTTAAAATAATAAATAAATATATACAATAAAATATTTCCATAATATAATTTGTATTTTATAAATATTTTAGTATAGTTGTGTGTATTGTGTCAAGATTAAGTTACTAGAAATTTTAGCAGTTGTAAAAAAAATAACTAATAAATGCGTGTTTAATGGCGGAACTCAACGCCGCGCTTTATCTCACCAGAGCGATGGAGTGGAAATGATTAAATATGATTAAATTTAATTCTCTCGAATGGTAATCGAACCCACAATCGATCGCGTTTACGTTCCGACGCTGTCACACTGTACAAACACCGGCATCTAATATTATTCAAGTAAGATATATTAAACAATAGCTAGTACCGTAGTCTACCTGTGACCTGTGCTTAGAATAGTTTCATTTAAAATGTGTAAATATATATATATATATATATATATATATATATATATATATATATAGCATTGTGAAAAAAAAACTCCAAGCGTTTTTTATCACTATACTTCTTTTTTTTAACTAAACCTTAATGCATACAAAATATTCAAGTTTTTATTTTTCATTTTCATCACATCTTATAAATAAATAATAGATAAAATATAGTTTTATTAATTTGCGCATACAATTTTAGATAAGACATCGCGTGCGTGTATCTTAGAACGTGACAAAGCGACCTTCATGTTGCAATAAGCTGGCGAAAATTTAATACGTTTTACAATTTTTTCAAAGTAGTAACATTATCTCTATGTAAATTTTGTGAGAATATTGCAAGATTAAACTGCTCTATCAGCTTTTTATTATAGAAAAGTATATTGATGTGTTTGATTATTTGAACTTTAGATTTTTGTTCTGATAATTTATATTTTAAAGCATAAGAAAAAAGCAGTTTAAAGCTATAAGGCTAATAGCAGGGTAGTCAGAGAAAATTTTGCGTTACTACTGCCAGCGGAAATCAAGACATTGTGTTCAGTAACGAATTCAAAGTCACGCTTTTTCACGTCTTAGCAGAACGGAGAAAAGCAAATGTTTAAGTATAATCAAAAATTAAATATAATATTTAAATATAATCATTCCACTGAGTGGGAATTAGTTAATATTGGTGTGTGGAATGGCCTTTCTAGGCTTAATGATGAGGAGCATGTGCTACCCGAGTGGACTACCTGTCCGAGTTGGACTACTAACTAATCAGAGGAGGTTCAGCTTTCGCTAACAGCCTCCATGGCAGCAATTCAAGTATCTGAATGGGTGAGGATGTTACTTGGGAGTCTTCGCCGGTCGGTGGCCTGGTGACCGAGTGTACCAGAGACATTATGGCTTTAACTTCCGATTTATATAGGTATTGAATAAAGAAGAGCAAATCATACTTAAAAAGGAAGGTAGGCCTTGTAATATTGTTATCCAAATAACTTCCATTAAAATATAACTATTGAGTTCAAATAGCGTCCCATTAGGTCTTATTTAGGTCTAAAATCTAATGCCAGGTATTTATAAATAAACGTGATTAGCTGTACGTATTAACCCTTATAGAAAGGTACAGAATAGACTTGAAAATAACTAAGATGAGAACTTACTTTGAACTGTATGTATCAACTCCATTTTTTATGGACGGCGATATATTTTTCTTTTCCATGACGGTCTACTGTAGAGGTGTTCAGGCGATGCTCTCTTGTTTCACCTGTACACATACATTGCCACTGTAACAAAATAAATCTATATATTAATACGTAAAACAAATCTTTGTACCCCTTTTTACGCAAATTACGCGAACAGAGGAGTATCAAATTTGGCACAATTATATGGAGAAGGAGTGTAGAATGGTGATATGTTTTTAAAAATAATACAAGAATAAAATATATTAAATTGATAAAATAATCGTAACACACATTACCGTGTGTTTGACGTACACTTTTATATAAAGTGACATACACGTTGCTATGGCAACGCGTTGTCAACGCATCAATCTATTAAAATATAATTTTCTAATCCTAGTGTGGAATAACACTTTAAAAATAGAGAATATTGATATATAATTTTATTAATTTAATTTTTTATATTTTTGTACGAAAATGAGTACGTTAATTATTTTTAAATTAAATTTCGACGCAAGAATTTAATATGAGGCGAGGAACTGAAGTAGTAATAAAATTTTCATATCTCTAGAACTCATAAAATTGTTAAGGTCTATGAAATAAATGAAATATATATATATATATATATATATATATATATATATATATATATATATATATATATATATCCACGACCGACCTTTTTTTAGTCAATAAATTACCGATATAATTATTTACTAGAAATAAAGATGCTTTTGAAACAAACTGGATATCTAAATACTTAAAAAAAAGTTTGGTTTATTATCAGAAAATTCCTAAAATCAAAATATTCAAACATTGATAACATTATCAAAATCAGCAGTGTTTATCTTGCAGTAGGGCTAGTGATTTCTTTTAGAGCCTGAGCGATAAAAATAAAAACACGTGTAAAGATATATACATGAATTTCGTAGTAATAAAAAATTGTAAATTATTTTTAATATTGTAATTATAGTCATAGTGGTATAGTGGCACAGCGTGTGATAGTATTTCGACTTTTTGTGGGTTCGATTCCCACTTAGTGTAATGATCTTATTTAAATGATTTTCATTTCACCGCTATGTAAGACAAAACGCGGTGTTCCAGTCCGTTCGTCCAGTTCTGTCTCTTAACTAGAAATATCTCAAACTCATTCCTCTGACTATCTGCTTTTTGATAAAAAACTTTAGTAATTTTAAATGAAGCTATTTTAAAAGGGATTAATTGCGTATATTTTGGTATTTGAAAATATGTTTTTTAAATATGACATTTCAAACACTTTACAGTAGTCTGTGGTCACAGGTACAGACAGACAGTCTGAAAATGTATTTTCGAATACCCAATATATAAAATGTTAAAATCAAGAAAATCAAAGATCATATTAACTTTAATAATATTGTATTGGTAAAATTATATACAGACAGTACACAAATATGATAATTGCGAGATTTGAATTCTAAACTTTTTATAAATTATTAAATTTTAATACCTATCTTCTAATACGAGAGATTTTAGTATTAACAAGCATATTAAATGAATTATTGTGTAAATAAATTCATATTTATTTTTGTTTCTAAAGTAAATATATATGTAAATATTTTCTTGAAAATATATCTCATATACATTTCTTCAGTTTAAGTTAAATTGATAATAGAATATTAGATTGTGTAAAATTTATACGTAGGAGGCTATTTAAATATTAACTAAAAAATCCAATATACTTATAATTAAAACTAACTTAATATTTTTTCTATATTATAAAATATCTAGTAAATATATATATATATATATATATATATATATATATATATATATATATATATATATATATATATATGTAAGTGTTTTAAAGATCAAAATATTTATTCAGTTTTTATCACTTGGTGTGGAGAACACACGAATGAAAGAAAGTATGAATCGGTAACAAAGGTCAAATATTTTAAAGTAAAAATATCTACATTATATATATAGACAGCAACTATCCATAAATAACAAAATAGCTGTAAAGAAACTTCACACTTTATCCCGCATTGTAGAGTAGTTAGGGACGAAGGACTCAGTGTCAAAACACACCGTTGACGGTTCCAAGTTGGGATATGTATATCGATGTATATGTAGATATGTATATGTATATCGTGGTGATAAAAAATAGAATACGTATGTCAATACATATGACGTAGACTTGACACCTTCATGAAAAGCATCAATATATCCTAAAATAGTTATAATTAATGAAATATCTAATAATAATTGGTTTTTTATAATAATATGCTCTAGCATATTATTCTAGATCTATCTAGATGTGTTAAATGTAGATATGCTAGATTTATTAGATCAATGTTCATGAATCGTTTAATGATATTATTAATCAAAATCTATGTATTAATTTGTTATGATTAAAAAATAAATGGAGGCCGGCCGCAGTGTGTGAGGGTCTGACTTTACAGTCAGATGATCGGTTGTGGGATCGATTCCCACTCGGGGAAGTGATTATATTTAAATTATTTACAATTCCTTGCTCTGGTAAGACTGGTAAGACAAAGTGCGGCGTTGAGTTCCACCATTTAACTTCGTCTTGAATTCGGCGGAAAGCGATGTACAGAGTGTCTAGACACTAGGCACTTTCTGTCTACCCTACTATACATATAAAAAGATAAAAGCGTAAAACTAAAAAGAGAAAAAAATATACGAGGTTCTATTTAAATACTATAATTTAAATACCAGGACATACATACAATGTATGACAAAAATCTCAAGCTTGCTGCAAATATTTTAAAATATTTTAAAATTTTTAGTTATGTGATATATTTTTGTCGTACCGTTAGTGTTCTTTCTATCATAAAAATATTTTCTCAGGGTATATAGCGAGTGCTTTTTGGTGACCAACTTTTGCTATTAACTGTAATAAAAGTTAACACTATACAAACAATGCACAAAATTTATTTCATAGTTCTGTTCTGCAGTCGCATTGTAAGTACACTAACACAATTTTATAGCTCGTTACATTAATTTTCGACTCCATCTTTAGTGTTTACTTTGTTTTTATGTAAAATGGTAAATATATCAAATTTTAGTTATTTTATTATAATGATTGTAAACGAGTTTGGTTATGAGTTCAATTCCCATTAGGGGTTATAATAATATTTAAGAACAAAGCGTGACTACGCAAACACCACGCAATGTCTCAGTTTCGGGCGGAAAGCTATCAGCGGTGTGTTTTGACACCAGGTTGTCTCTCTACCCTGCTATACGGCATAAAGCGTGAACTTGCTTTTTTTTTGTAATATATCTAGGAATAAAATATTTTGAAAAATTAACTGATTATTTTACTATTTTAATATACTTGAGAATATATTATATAGACATTAAGAACAATATTAAATTATACTAGGCATATGTTATGCTATATACAAATACATTTGTTGTTAATTGGCATTTAAACACAAATTGAAGTCTTTGAGTGAGGCTTATTAATATAGTTGAATAACCTGCGTTATATGGAGCGTAACGACCTCGTTTACATAAAAAAAATATTGTTCCAGTTTTCTTTTAGTTGTTATAATTGACAACCAAGACACCTTTATATTAATATTTACGAAAACATTGTAATTGCTTATTTAAATAGCACAGTAAAGCCGGTCGTGACGCAGTGGAACAGTTGTGGGTTCCATTTCCGCTCGCGGGAATAGTTATATTTAAAGTAGTTTCATTTTTTGCTCTGGTAAAACGAAACACGGCGTTGAGTTCCTCCACTCAACACGGACTGTCTTGACAGGTATTTTTTGTCTATCTTTCTATGTAAGATAAAAGCGTGAAGCTAAAAAACACATTTTTTTATAATTAGGGAGCGATAATTTCAAATTCAAATATTAGCTGGAAACATTATAAATTGTTACACGTTGAATTGGCACGCAATCAATAAGCAGTTCTCAATTTTGAGAGGAAAGCAATCAACGGAGTGTCTTGACACTAGAAGGTCCCTGACTATGCCATAAGAGATAAAGCTTAAATTTATAATATATTATTGTATTTACCTCACTATCTAGTAAGACTCATGGTGATATATAAAATATTGGCTTTTGTAACGTAAATGTTAATTTATACAAAAGTCGTATGTCATCGAAGCGCAGTGGGACAGCTGATTGAAAACGCTATTGGTTGTGGGCTCGTTTCCTAATTGGAGTGGTAGGAGAAAGCACGGCGTTGAGTTCAGTAGTCAGGACGAAATGCCTCGGTTTGTAATTTATCTTTGGCTACTTTACTATGCGGGGTTAAACCATAAAACACTATGCCTTTGCTTAATTCTCAGTTATCGATTATAATAAATTAAAATGAGAAATAGATAGCAATATAAAGACTCAGTCTGTAGTACATTATATGTTATACTAAAAAAATAAAAAAAATCTATTCGACTTATAATTTATAAGAATTTATTTGCTCAATCTTAGTCAAAGGGTGACTTTCAGTCGTTTATTATTATGAATGGTGGGAAGTAACAGCAATATTTTATATATAATGCCTGTCAGATATTTGAAGTCATAACTACCGCTTGCATTAATCAATGTCTAGTACACTGTCACTAGGAGTCGTGAAACCCATTTTGAGTGTTTTAGTAATAGCTTTAATTTTATATTCAAATGTATACTATATCAAATGTATACTAAAATTGTTATATAGAAAATAGATCTCTGGTAAGACAAAGCGCGGTGTTGAGTCCCGTCGTTTATAGCATAATGTTTGGAATCCAGACGGAAAGCGGCGAATAGAGTATTTTGTTACTATATTCCCTCCGACTACCCCGTTATGCGCAATTGAGATTGACGGTATTACGCTACAATATGAGTATGTCTGGCAGCTTCACGCTTTATCCCGCATAGCAGTGAGTCAGAGACAACCTCGTGTCAAGACACTCCTTTGACTGCTTTCCACCTGAAGTGGAGGGATTGCGTAGGGCAATTGAAAACAATCATTAGGAAATTGAAATAAATCATTTCTGCAAGCGAGAATCGCATTTACAGTTAGACGCTGCCTTGCTGTGCTACAACATAACAAATATAGGATTTAAAATATTATAATTCAACAAAGCACAGCGTTAAGCTACGCTTCTACATACAATGTTTCCAAAATGGTGAACCAACTGTCTTAACTTTATACTCTTTCCGCTTACACTAGCACTTAAAAGTATCAAAACACACAAACAAAATTCCTTTCACATTTACATATATATCAGTCGAGGTTTAATTCAAGTATGTAGATACAAACATTAACAGCATCGTTAAAATCTTATCTGCAATGGCTTTAGATAAAGACCAAGGGTACATTAAATTCTATTTAAAGGAAAACTATTTACGCTAATTATTCCAGTTTTGTGAGGTTATATAATAAATGATTTCTAGTATCCTCTTTTAAGCGTAAAATTTGCGTTGCCTTAACAACGTTTTAAATGGATTAATCGCGTATATTTTGGTATTGTGAAATACATTTTCGCACTGAGTCTACTTCTGACCACAGGTTAAAGTCATAAAGTCCAAAAATGTATTTTTGAACACCAAAATATACGCAATTAATCCATTTAAAATAATTTCATTTAAAACATTTATGCCACAAATACAAAAAATATATCAATTTTATGATTGTATTACGGTAACAATTTCTTGTTATGAATTAATTGAATAATTTTACTTGCTTCATTTTTTGAACGTCAAATCTTTACCATTGGGTCACTAAAATGCCACCGACTTGAGAAAATCTGCGTAAGAAACTCAACGGAACTTCCCCTTTTATTTCTTTTGCTAGCAAAAAATTAACAGATTAACATTTTTCATTAATGGCAATGAAAGTTTTGAAATAAAATGGCGCGAGCATTTCATTCCCAAGTCAAGTTATCATTTATGAAACAATTAATGTGGTAATATTCTAACTAAAAATATTGGCTTGTAGTATTCCTTATCTACATTGTAACTGTACAAAATTCCATACATCTCAGTCTGCCTAGTTTTCACGAAAAAAGGGTCGAAAAACATATTCTTTGCATATATTTTGCATTTTATAGTGACTATCGGGAGAGTCAAAAGATTTGTCAGTCCACTTGGAAGTACTATGTACTGGTTTACAGAACTTATTGCTGCGTTTATTGATAAGTGAAGAAAACACTTAGTACCGACACCTTTATACTGAAATTATGCAAACGGAGGAATTTTTGTATATTTGATAATTTAGAGATTTAATTTAGACTGTATTGAACAATAATAAAATAAATATAAAATATCTTCCTACTACGTGTTTTACACTGCATAAAACAAAAAAAAACACGTTATATCCCGCATTGCAAAGTAGCCAAAGACAAATTCTAAATCCTATTCCTGGGAATTAACATAGCTTTTATTTACTATCTGATAAGCCAATGTGCGGCGTTGAGTTCCACATTGGGTTGTTCCTACATATCTTGCCATTTTAGGTATAAGCGTAAAAAGAATTTGGGTTTCACGTTAAGGTAAATTAATACTAAAACGATATTAATAATAATATTTGTAATAGATTATTGGTTAACTAATAAAAGATACTATTAGCTTGAGGCGGGTCGTGGCGCAGTGTGACAGCTCCTGACTGTAAACGAAATCGGTTGTGGGTTCGATTCCCCATTCAGGTAGTGATTAGGTAAGACAAAGTGCGGCGTTGAGTTCCACCACTCAACACGCAATGTCTCGAATTCGGCGGAAAGCGAAGTATGGAGTGTCTTTACAATAGGTAGTTTCTGCCTACCCTGCTATGCGGGATAAAGGAGAGAAAAGACACCAAAGCATATATTAACCCATTTACATATACAAAATAATTATTTAAAAAATATACTACGTATACAACGTTCATATTGTATTTCTTTTTGTTGTTTCCTTCAAAAGAATTTAAATAAATACGATTATACACTTTACATAGTCAATGAGAGTCTAGCGTCAAGGCGATCTGTTAAGCATTTTTTGTTTGCATTCGATACATTGCGTGTTGAAAGGTGGAACTCAATACAGCGTATTGTCTTACCAAAGCGGTGAAATGAAAATAATTTAAATATAATTATTTCCATCAGAACATATTGAAAATTGAAAATTATCGGGTTTACAGTCTGTTTGTTTGTCAATGGGATAATTTTTTAGGTTATAAGCTTATAAATAGCCTATTTAATCGAATTTTCACAAAACACAAATAATACTTTTGCGTTATTAGAATTATAAATAAATGTAGTATAAAAAATAAATTTAAATAAGGTCCAAGGAGAAAACCTCGATTGACCTTCGAGAACCAGTATGGAACCCTCCGGAGGGCATGTTTTTGAAGGTCGATGACAAGTATAGAGGAACAGTAGGACAGTAGTAGAAGTATACAGGGACAGTAGTGATTACCGCTCCAACCCCTTTATTTAACTAGCTAGCTTTTAAAACATTCTTTGCAAATAGTACAAATAATTTTTAAAAGTAAATAGTCTTTTTAATTTGCGTAAACAAGTATTAACAAATTAAGAATTTGTTAATACCTGTTTATAATATTTGTAAAGACTAACGAGTAGAAACTAACTCATTTATTTGCTTTACTATACTGATATCATTCTAAATTTATTCGTAAATTTTACATAATTCGTAATTTATATGAAAAAAAATATTATAATTTTTTTTTTGTAACTTTAAACTTTATCCGCATTGCAAGATGGTTTGATGGAGACCAGAATTGGCGAGTGCTGATGATATAGAGACTCTTGTAGACCACCTTTACATACAATTCGAGATCACTCGTCTTGAAGTGCTGTCAGCCCCAAGTCTAACCTACCAACCGAGAGGGTGGAGCCCAGTGAAAACTTAGAAGTCTCGACATAGGATTGTTGTAGGAGGCTGCGATAATGCAGGCCTGGTTGCCTTAGGGCTTGACGCGTACGGTACTGTCTATGTCCCGTTTCGGGCTTCGCTTTCCGCGGCGACAAATGTGTTGTTGCTTACAACCTGCATTGAGGTATGACTCCGGTACACACACTATCACAGCCTTCTCTGTAACACGAGAAGTAGAGGAAGAAAGGGGCAAAAACACCACCGCGTTTTTTCTTCCGAGAATGCGGGTAAATAAAAACAATTTATGTATAAACATTACCCTGAGTGTGAATCAAACAGACAACCAACGCGGCTACAATCAAACTCTGTGTTACTGAGCAACAATAACTTGAAGTAATTATTAAATTAGACATAGGTATATTAATATATAATTAATATAAGAACATGTGTTATACATTTGACAATGAGCGAGTCTGTTTGAGCGTATCAAATCGATATTGTAATTATGTTACGTCATCAAGACATTTACAAGGTAATTCTGTACCAAAGTGGGAACAATTTTAAATATTCTCTAAAAATAATTTTCCTTTGATTATTTAAATATCACAAAAATTTAAATAATCAAAGGAAAATATAACAACCTAATTATATCTTAATTATGAGGCCGGTTGTGGTGGAGTGACAGTGTCTGACTGTAAAGGTAATTGGTTATGGGTTCGATTCTCCATCGGGGAAATTTAAACGATTTTCATTTCCTCCCTGTGGTATGACAAGGCGTGGCGTTGAGAAAAGCCTTCAACATGCAATATCTCGAATTCAGGAAGTGGAGTATGGAGTCTTGACACTACGTACTTTTTGTCTATCCTGATATGCGGGATAAAAGCGTGAAGCTAAAAAAATATCCATAATTTATGTTTGTATATCATCACAATCATGACTGATAGATAAATATTATGAAAATAAATAAATAAATAAATAAATAAATAACGCACAGTTAAAACTATAAAGCGAAGTAACTAGAAATTACATTTTAAAAGATACTATTTTAAAAGGATTAATCGCGTATATTTTTCGACCAAATTACAGTTTCAAACACTGAAATTCAAAATATATTACAAATCTATGCACAAAATAATCTTGACTTACCTTATTTCAAGTATTTGATAACAGAAAGGCTCATTTGTTATCAACGTCTGCAATCGACTGTGGCTTTACGTCAAATAAAATGATCAACCACTTGTTAGTTGTGTTTTAATTTATTGTCAGATTATTTATGTATGTATGAAAAATGTATGAAATATAGTTTTTTATATCGAAAATAATTTATTTTAGCTTTATGCTTTTAGTATCTAGTGTCAAGACTCCATACTCAGATTTCCAGCGAATTCGAGACATTTGTTGAGTAGCGGAAATCAACGCCGCGCTTTGTCTCCAGAGCGAGAAAATAAAAATAAAATAAATATAATCATTACCCCAAATGGGCATCGAATCCCGAAACAATTGAAATTTAATATAGATTTTCCATAACTTGAAATCGGTTTAATTATTTTAAGATCTTCGCTAATAAAATCTTATCTTATTACATTTATTTGCTTGTAATATTAAAATTATAGATTTTAATTAAAATATATTCAATATATTTACTATTTTTAAAGTGTTATGCCACACTTAGGATTAGAAAACATTTTCGAACCCGCGCCTCTTGGACGGTATCTAAGAGGCGCGGGTTCGAATCCCACTGCGTTCAAATTTTTATACTTTTTTTCAAAAATGTATTCAATATAATTAATATCTATGTTTTTGGTGTACACGGCACACGATACGTACACCAAAATAACATTTTTCAAAATTTTTTCTCTGTTTGTATGTCTGTGTGTTCTATCTGGAACAGCTGAACCAATTTTGAGGGGGTTTTCACTGGCAGAGAATTAAATTAATATGGAATAATTTAGATTGCTTTTATTTTAGGATTATGAAGTAAAAATCCAGAAATTTTAAATTCCACGTGGACGAAGTCGCTGGCACGCTTTTTTTAGCTTCACGCTTTTACCTCGCATAGCAGCGTAGACAGAAAGTACCAAGTGTCAAGACATATGTCAGTTTCAGCCGAGTTGCAGAACTCAACGCCACGCTTTGTTTTACTAGAGCGATGAAGTGAAAATTTAAATGTAATTACTCCTCCCAATGGGAATCGATCCCACAACCGATCGCGCTTACAGCCAGACGCTGACCCACTGCGCCACGACCGGCCTGGCATAGCTAGTTTATAAAGGAAAAGGTAAATTTCTAAATAAATTTGTACGTTAATTTATATTATTCGTTGTGGTTTACTAAAACTGTCAAGATAATGGGTTCGATTCCCTTTTAAGAGAATGATTGTATTTAAAAAAATATTTGCGTTTATTTTTGGTATATATATATATATATATATATATATATATATATATATATATATATACCCACAAAGAGCGATTCGTCACGTACAATTTAGCGCTCATTGTCAAGCATTTACATGACGTGACATGTAAAAGAAATATTGTTTTTATTGTTTAAGATACCGTATATTGCTAAAAACATTATAATAAATTTACTGAAACGAAACAATCGGCAAATTACAAAATGTATATGGAAAATTGTTAAAATACATAATGTATTTATTACAATGTAAAACCGTTGCGACTTAGTTGATGCGCTCTTTACTTCGCATTCAACTGTTGTATGTTTTAATCCTATTCGAGATAATATTTTAAATTTTGGTGAAAGTGCGGCGTTAAATTCCGCTAGTTCAAAAGATTTTTGATTAAGTTTATTTTTGTGTATATTACAAAGTTAAAAGAAGGGGAATATCCAAGAATTTTCATGGTTATAGACAACTTTCACATTTTTACGTGCGGGTCCTTAGTAAAAAAATAAAGTGAAAATTTATTAAAATAAAAAATACATTTTAATTAATATTTATATTTTAAATTATAATTAAAAAATAGTTAATAATTGACAATTACCTAATTTACATCGATATTTTTGAAAAAAGAGAATAAAAATTTGAACGCAGCGGGATTCGAACCCGCGCCTCTTGGATACCGTCCAAGCGCTCTGACCGCTAAGCTATGTGTTCAAATATTTATACGTTTTTTCAAAAATGTCAATGTAAGTGTGGAATAACACTTTAAAAATAATAAATATTAATTTACTCATTATAAATATCTATATAATTGTTATTTTTTATTAGTTTTTTTATTAGATTATAAAAACAAAGATTTGTTCATGGTTTTCAGTGTTTTATTCGTGTCAGGTTTGAAGGCCATTCAAAACAATTTGAGATATGTAATTATAAAACGCTTATCTCGAAGACGAATTACATTTAAGATGGCTCTTTGCCTACAATTAAAACGTTGAAAACATTAAAAATATTTTAAATAAAACCATTTTAAAGGGATTAATCGTGTATATTATGGTATTCGATAATATGTTTTTTTTGGAAAATTAAATATTTCTATCATCTATATAGTGGTTCGTGGTTACAAGTAGACTACATAAAAGTAAAGTTATTCAACATAATAAAAAAATAATTTTAATATAATTCCTGTCAATTTTATATACAAGCATTACGTCTTGAAAACTGATAACCTATTTTCCTTTTAAAGTAAACTTTTACTTGATACACGTTTATATTTTTTGTATTTCTCTCTCTCACACACACACACACACACACACACACACACACACACACACACACATATATATATATATATATATATATATATATATATATATATTTGAAAACTACACTACAATTTACATTTATATAATATATACCTGCCATTTTAGGTTTTTATCCAAGTCATAAGGCAGGTAGTTGGTCAAAATACTATTTTACTATAATACAATACAGGTAATAAAAATGCGTTAAAATCAATTCAAAATAATAACATTTCTGATTTTTGTGATTTTTACATATTTTAAATAAATTCATTTTAAACGGATTAATCTCATATTTTTTGGTATTCTAAGATAATACTTTAGGAAAATCAGACTTTTCGAACACTTTACAGTAGTTCTGGGTGACAGGTAGATCTGTATAACGAAAATATTCGCAATTAATGCGTTTGAAAAAGCTTTATTTAAAAATAACATTAGATATTTTGAGCAAAAGTACATATAACGTATTAAATTCTGTAACCATTTGGGAAGTTGCTGATCTATTGTTTAGATTTAAAAAATTATAACCATTGCACTATGTTAGGCATTTTATCAGGCATAATGTACTAACTAGTGTACACTGCCTAAACTAGGCATTTACAATTGACGAAGATAATCTCCTAATTTTTACGATATTATTTCGAAGAATTAAAATATCACTTCCTCGCTTTGGTAAGACAAAGTGCGGCGTTGAGTACCACCACTCAACACGCAATTTCTTGAATTCTGTTGGAAGTGAAAGTAAAAAAAATAAATAAATAAAAATGTATAGAAATATATATGTTAGAAGATGACATTTTTTCATCTTGCTTCACGCTTTTATCCCGCATAACACTCCGTACTTTGCTTTCCACCGAACTCGAGACATTGCATGTTGTGTGGCGGAACTCAATGCCGCACTTTGTCTGATAATTTAAGTAGAGGTAAAGGCCTTATATGTATACATACGGTTTCGTCAAGCTTTATCACTGACATAACTCTAACCGATACCGTGTCTGTCAAGCACCGATGCCTTACATGGCAGATTGCAGATGTTGAGTAGTTTACATAATACGTTTGAATTGATGCCATTTGAATAGACCATAATTGCAAAATTTATTTAATAATATTAATCTTACAGTATATGCCTGTCTAGATTACATTGACATCATTCTCAATACTTGTTTCTCTTAAGGACAGGTTCAAGAATTCCATTGTACCTATATATATTGCTTTATCATTTTTACTACACTCGTGTACACGTAAAATACGCATTGCCTTGGTAACGTTTATGTTACTCATTGTACCCTTAGTTACCTGTTACATATGTTAAACACGTGGTAACATTCGTGTTATTAATTTAATATACATATTTCTAATGTATCCAAGAAGCGCGGGCTCAAATCCCGCTGCGTTTTAATTTTTATACATTTTTTAAAAAAAAGGATATTGTATTTTTGAAAAAATGTATAAAAATTTGAACGCGGCGGGATTCGAGCCCGCGCCTTGGATACCATCCAAGCGCTGTGATCGCTAAGCCATGCGTTCTATTACCAGCTGCGTTGTTGAAATAATCGTTTAACAAGAGAGATTGCTATTTTATTTTAATATTTTACTATTTTATAAAGAGTTATTCCACACTTAGGATTTGAAAATATTTTTTAAAAATACGTATAAAAAGATATTGCAATTGCTTACTTCATGTATTAACATACAAGTAAGTAAGTACAGTAGTAGTATTACTCTAGTGGGTAGGTCCTCTACCACGTGGACCAACTATCTGGTCAAGGTCGCCAGAAGTCGCTAGATAAGGGAAGCGTAGGACGGATTGTCCTAAAAATGCAGGGGGAATTTATATGTAGAGGTGTGGCCTTATCGGGTTGAGATAAATGTAAATATTAAGTTACTATACCTTACATTTTTTTTAGTTTCATGCTTTTATCCCACCAGATAGGGTAGACAGGAAGTACCTAGTCTGTCTAAAGTTATTATATATAATAAAGTTATTATATAAATATAATCGTTCCCCCGATAGAGATTTGAACCCACAACCGATTGTGTTTACAATCAGACGCTGTGCCCTGCGCTATGACCAGCCTCTATTTTTTATTTTGGATCATCAAAAACATCAACGTGAAAATTATAGCCAAGGATCATTGTTATGGAATTTATACATATATACAATCCCACGCTGTCCCACAGTTACCGTTTATTATTTATAGGTAAATAATAAACGGTAACTGTGGGACAATGCAGAACATTAAATCTATTCAAGTAATTCTTATAAGTTATTTATATAATAAAATTACAGTAAGTAATTTATTACAACATCTGTTCCTGATAGAAGCGAAACGTGCAATGCCTTATTTATATTTTAATTCCTTTGTTCAACTTGTTCTCGATGTGAATGTATAAAAATATTGTAGATTATATCAACATTGTGTATTTTAAAAATGTTTTGATGCACGTTTAAATTTCTAGTATTATTTAAAATCCTCTAGATTTTTTTTCTATCTAGACTTAAAAATGATGTTAAAAAAAATTCACTACCTTCTCTTATATCATCATAAAGCTAACGGATTTCTGTGTTTATTTCAAAGTGCTGTCTCTGTTTTTTTCTCTATTTTACAATTCTTAAAGTATTAGTCCATACTTAGGATTAGAAAACATTTTTGAAAAAACGCGTATAAAATTGACATTTGACACGTTGGGAGGCAGAGGAGGCAGTTGGAAGAGGCATGGGTTTGAAAACCATGTCCCTTGGAAACCGTCTAAGTGCTTTGATCGTTAAGCTAAATTATTTTTAAAAAAATATCAGCATTCTGCACTCTTTCTCTATATTTATATAGAGAGCCAAATTTCATACTCCTCTGTTCGTGTATTTTTTTTAAAACGGGGTACAAAGATAATAATCACGTAATAATATATAGATGATTTTAATCCTCACCCAAATAATTTAAAAATATCTATATTAGAGCACGTCATGAATGGCTTCGGTCTAAGATTAGCAAAACTATTAAGGTTGCCTTATCAGATCTAGTTACAATAAAGGCAGCCAAAGGTCATTTTGATAATATAATTTTTAAAATCCTATCGGTAATTAATAGTGATACTTAAGTTTGAATTTAATTGTTCGTTGTAAAATGCAGAAATTGAAAGCAAACTCCAAAAATAACTTTACAATAGTTCGTGGTGCTTTTAAAGCAAACGTTTACTTAGTATATATATATATATATATATATATATATATATATATATATATACATATATATATTTATGTTTAGTTAAATAAATAATTTCTAAAAATACACTACAATTTTAAAAATACAAAACATATTTACATTTATATAATATTTCCTGGCATTTTAGGTTTTTATCTAAATCATAAGGTAAGCAGTATATAATACAATACAGGTGAAGTTAATAACAACGCGTTAAAATAAATTAAAATTGATAACATTTTTGATTTTTGAGATTTTTACATATTTTAAATGAATTCATTTTAAACGGATTAATCTCATACATTTTGGTGTTCTAAGATATTTTTTAAGGAAAATCAGACGTTTCGAACACTTTACAGTAGTCCATGGTTTATTGATGCCATAATAGACCATTTGTGAAGTTGCTGAGTTATTGTATTTGAGTTTCAATTTAATTGTTAATTGTAAAATTCAGAAATTGAAAGCAAAGTGGTCTAAGTCCAAATATAGAAAAAAGATGATTTAAATGCGACGTATTTATGTCTTATTAACATTTATCAAATAAATAAAAAAACATATAAAAAGAAACTCGACAAGAAAGGCGATTACGAAATAACATCCTACTAATGACGTCATGCTCGGTGCGAAGGAAGTTAAAGTAGCGCAGTGGGACACCGTTTGACTGTAAACACGATCGGTTGTGGGTTCGATAAAAACTCGGGGGGTGTTTATATTTCAATTGTTTTCATTTTCTCGCTCTGGTAAGACAAAACGTGGCGTCGATTTCCGCCTCTCAACACGTAATGTCTCGAATTCGGTAGAAATCGTAGTACAGAGTGTCTTGACACTAGGTACTTTCCGTTGTAGATTTTCATAGTTTTCAGTGTTTTATTCGTGTCTGATTGATATCTTTGATTTTCACGACTTTTACTCATTTTAAATGAATCTAATTAAAGCAAATTAATCCAGGGCAGGACGCGAGTCGATTAAGAAACATGGTGGTAGATTGATATAATTATTTTTTGCATCAACCGACAGACAAATGCCACCTCAGTCTACCTGTGACCACGGACTACTGTAAAATATTTTAAATGAGGTTTCCAGAAATGTATTTCCGAATATCAAAATATACGCATTTAATCCGTTTAAAATAGTTCCATTTAAAATATTTTTTGTCTACCCTGCTATGCGGGATAAAAGAGTGAAGCTAAAAAAAACATATTAACGTTGTACAGAGTTTCGGTACAAAGCAATACGTCTGCACTTTTTACAATACATCCGTAAGCTGTTAAGAGTACTGGCAGATCCAGTTTTTTGTGTCCCACATCATATATAAATGATATGAAAAAAAATAATAACATGAATAAATTCGTGTTGAAATAAATAAATATAGTTATTATGGCACAGTGGAACAGTAGTAGTAGTATATATATATATATATATATATATATATATATATATATATATATATATATATATACTACTACTATATATATATGTATATATATATCTTTTTGTATATATATTATTTATTAAATATTAAGATATATTGATTATATAAGGGATGAATCTTAAAAACAATCCTATTAAATCATTTAATACGATTGTTTTTAAATGTCAAGTTGTGTCAAGTGAATAGGCCACGGTGGCATAGCGGAATAGCGTCTGACGATTAATGCTTGGTTGTGGGTTTGATTTCCGTTCAAGGGAAATATTATACTTAAAAATTATTTTTTTTATTTTATTGACTTTGGTAGGTTGAGATCGTCACTTAACACGCAATGTCAATTTCAGATGGAAAACAGACACCAGAAAACAAAAATATTATTTTAGTTACATGTGTAAAGTAGAACCACTTAATTTAGCAGCTATGAAAGGCGGAAGTATTCATTAGACTGTTACTTCATACTTCTTAATCATTATTATTTTTAAATTTTACGTTACGTAAACACTTTTCATGTGGTTTTTTATATTACTAATCTTTAGATGCCGGTTGTGGCGCAGTGGGACAGCGTCTGACTGTGAACGCGATCGGTTGTGGATTCGATTCCCACTCGAGGTAATTTAAAACATTTTCACTTCCTCGTTCTGGTAAAACAATGTGCCACGTTGAGTTCCACCACTCAACACCTAATGTTTTGAAATCAGTGGAAAGAAAAGGACGAAGTGATTTGACACTATTTACTATCTATTTAACCTGCGGGATAAAAGCGTGAAGCTAAAAAAATCAGTAACTAATCTTTTCATATACACACTTAACAAACACACACGTATGTAACTGTAGATACTCACAAACGTAATAACGTATGTTATTTTTTTTATCATATTATATTTAGGAAATTATTTCAATTTATTTTCTTTTTAATTTTTTTACTATTTTCGCCCAAAATTGGAACAATATATATTCGGTGGCAAAGTCAACGCCGCGTTTTGTTTTACCAGAACGGAGAAATAAAAATAAATTTGAAATCTAATTACCCCAAGTGAGAATCGAATCTGTATTCAGTGCCTTTAAGTTTTGCATTGAAGGAATATTTATACGTTTAAAGAGATTTTTGGATTTTTTTAAGAAAGTTTATATCGACAAGGAGAGTCAAGTCAAGAAATGACATGTGGTAGTGTGTGTTATGTATTTTATATTAAAAAAATATCGTAAAGGTATAAAATAATAAACACACACTAACACGTTTAATTTATTAAAAAAAGTTTACTTTTTTTAAATTGATCTATTTGTTGCTTAGGCAACAAGTATTTAGTAACATTCAAAACATGTCGATTGAAAGCCTGTTTCAAAGAATTAAGCGATTTTTGTTTTATTTTCTAGTCAAAATTGTACTATAGGATAAGTAGGATATAATAGTCTCCATTTTACACGACCAAACAAAGCACGGCGTTAAGTTTCGCCATTCAGCACACAATATGTCGAATATGAGTAGACAACAGAGAACCGAGACACTAGACACTAGATTTAATCATCTTAAAATAAAAAAAACAAACGTTACATTATCAAAGCAAATATGATATTTAAAATACAGTACAATACTATAAGTAATATAACATAAAAAGAGTTTTATACAAAGAAGAATTAAAGTGTCACTTCTTCTCTTTTCTGTTGATTTCTTTTATATGTTCATGCTTAGTTAAATTGTGGAACTGAACGCCGCCCTTTCTACACTAGAGTGAGAATTAATTAAAATAAAGCCATTTCTTTGCTTTACGCTTTTATTTTGCATAATTAAACAGACAGGAAGTACCTAGTGTCCTCGAGATGGAGTGAGCAGCGAAGCTAAACTCTACGCTTTGAACTACTAGAAAATGAAAATAAAAATAATTTAAACAAATTCATTTCCCCCAGTGGGAATCGAACCCACAACCAATCGTGTCTACAGTAAGCCGTGGCCTCAATATATTATTGCAAACCTTAGCATTTTTCGTAAACGGCATGACAGTTTTATTTCGTACCAAATACGTATATAAGGACGGACTTTCCCGTTGCCACAATCTACTTGCCTTGCCCTAGATCGACGGAGGTCGCTCAAAATTGCATATCGCCAATGTTAATATCGTTTGCTAAGAATTTGCATGTTTTAAGAATTGTTTGCAGTGAATAGAGGTTCGATTATTGATTGGGGTAAATATAAATTTATTTATTTATATAAATGACATATTGACACTAGGTACTTCTTCTTTACCCTGCTATGTGAATTAAAAGCGGTTTTTTTTCAGATTCACGCTTTATACTGCAGGTAAGTCGAGATAACCTAGTGTCAGGACACTCTGTTTAATCTTATTAATCTATTTAAATTGATATGTTTAAACGAAAGATTTAATAAATTGAATCTATAAAAATTGTTACTCATTTTTCTCAATCTTTTTGTCAGGAAACGACTAACTATGGACACGATTAGTCGTGAGTTCGATTCTAATTAGAGGGAATGAATATATTTAAATTATTTTTATGTCCTCGCCCTGGTAAGAGAAAGGGCGGTGTGTCTACACTAAATATTTCTTCTTTACCCCATTATGTGGGATAAAAGCGTAATATTAAAAAAAAGTGCAAAATAGCTATAAATATAAGTCAAAACTATGAACTTCTTGCATTCTTGATATATATTGTAAGCAGGCAGAGAGAATCTACTGTCAGGACACTCTATGTAAACTTTATAATATATTTTAATTAATTCATATGTTTAACATAAATACTATCGTAAACTTAAAAAGGAAAATAGTAAGTCAAGTTCAATATTATATACACGCGTTTTTCTTGACTTTGCTGATAAAGCGAAGCGATGGCATAAATAGGTGTCAAGTTTTATAGATAGTATTTCAATGTATTGAATCCTCCTTGAAAACGGTTGACCCATACTTCATATATATGAAGCTTAAGCATTGGATATGAATTTGAAAGAAATCTATAGATTGTTGTTATTTTATTAATAATTATTATATAAAAAAATAGACTATGTATACTGTGGCTGGTCATGGCGCAATAGGATGGCGTCTGACGCGATAGCGATAATCGCGATCAATTGTGAGTTCGATTCTCAATCGAGGGAAACATTATATTTAAATTATTTATATTTCCTTGTTCTGGTAAGACAAAGCGTGTCGTTGCACCACTCAACACTCAGTGTATCGAATTCGGTGAAAAGCTAAGTACGGAGTGTTTTGACACTATTTATTTAATGTCTACCCTGCTATGTGGGATAAAAGCGTGAAGCTAGATAAAGAGAGGTAATTTTGCCTATGATGAGATATTTACCAACTATAAAACTCAAAATTGTTTATTATAGAAATAATTTATAAGAAAATTTTTTAAAATAAAATGGATATCCTCGTATGGCCAAGTAGTGTCAAGACAGTCAGTTTATCACAAAAGAGGAAAATTTGCTTAAATAACTCAACTAAAAACGCTATTACAATATTGTATACCAGTAAATCGTCTTAAAGGTTATCATAAAACATCTCAAGAATAATAATTAACGATGAACGAATGTAATTGAATAGATGGATATTAAATTCAAGTTGAACAAAAAAGAAATATGTATAAAAAATATACCAAAGAGAAATACTTAAAATAATTATCAAAAAAAAATAGCGGAGATCAACGCCGTGCTTTATCTTACCAGAGGGAGGAAATGGGAATAATTTTAACAGTTAGACGCTGTCCCACTTTGCCACGATCGTTTTGACGATTGTTTTAATATTGTTTGGGGTAGCAAAAATGAGTAAATGTATTAATTTATTTTTCAGCGTTTTTCCCGCATAACAGGGGAGACAGAAAGTACCTAGTGTTACAACACTACGTACTTCGCTATTCACTAAATTTGAGACATTGCGTGTTGGGTGGAACTCAATGCCGCACTTCTTCTTTCATCTTCCTTCTTTCATCTTGACAGAGCGGAGGAATGAAAATAGATTTGAAATATAATCACAATAGCAAGTTATAAAGAAATATTTTTGTTATAATTTAACGTCGATTGATGTCGCAAGTGTAACACTCAACAAGATCAACTCTCTTATAAAAATAAATCCGAGTTTTATATAACTTACTTTCATTACCGTTTAAGGATTATAAATTATTTTTTTTACGATTTCGGCAATATAGTTATTACTTGGATAATTCGAATTTGGTAAAGTAGATTTAGAACACAAAATTTAAAATTGATATTAATACGTCAAGCAAAATCGTTGTACTTCTCTTTACGAAAATTACGCGAACAAAGGAGTATGAAATTTGGCACACTTATAGTTTATATAGAAAAGGAGTTGACATTCTGCAAATGTTGAGAGTTTTAAAAAATAATGCACATACGCGTTGCTATGCAACGCGTTCTTAACACGTCAATGGGATATTTTGTTACGTGATATTTTACATATAATTTAAGATATGATACATACTAATTAATAACCCAGACACAATCTTGAAAGAATTTCTAGTTCAAAAAAGCTTGAAAAAAATACAAAAATAGATTTTTATACATATATTTTTTATTATATAATGAGGCCGTCTGCAGTGTGATAGCGTTTGACGTTGAGGATTTGATTCTCATCGGGGAAGTGATTATATATATACTATTTTTAAAGTGTTATTCCACACTTAGGATTAGAAAACATTTTTGAAAAAACGTATAAAAATTTGAACGCAATGGGATTCGAACCCGCACCTCTTGGATACTGTCCAAGAGCCGCGGGTTCGAATTTTTATACGGTTTTTCAAAAATTAAGTGATTATATTTCAATTATTTTCACTTCCTCGCTCTAGTAGGTCAAAGTGCGGCGTTGAGTTCCACTCCACTCAACACGAAATGTCTGTAATTCTTATCTTATAATCCCTGTAATACGGTATAAAAGCGTGAAACTAAATAAAATATTTAATTTTTACGATTTATACTTTTTCCTGCAAAGCAGAGTAAGTAGTCAGAGGGAATTAAGAGTCAATGTAAAAAAAATCCATTGACATTGAAGTCTCAGTAAACATTGGGTAATAAGTGATAAAATCCAAAGTTTGCTTAATCAGAGTAAGAAAATTATTTCCCTGTAAAGTATTCGAACCCACAACCAACCAAAATGTCACTGCGCTATGATGACCAATTCAAAAAATTATAAATTATATACATATGTACTCATTACATAAAAGTTATATTTTAGAAAATTTTACATCACATGAAATCTCAACTCTACATCTCTACATCTAGCAGATCTAGATCTCTACATCTCCATCTAGGGAACATTTGCTATCGTACTTTATTTATAAATAGGTAATATTGGATATTAATCCTTAATATCCGTAATTAAAGAGACGTCATTCAATCTTAACATTTAAATTATCAAGGAAGTGATTTGAATAATAATATTATTACAAAACACCTACCCTCCTTTTTAACTATGGTTTGCTTTCCCTTGTTCGATACATATATAGGTTGGCAATTAAAGCAACAGAGAAGCCTCGCTCCTTTACTCATGGACTTTTAGACAGTAGGCTGTGTTTGGATAAAACATCTTGTAGTGATGATAACAACAATAAACTTTAGCAAGCGTATAAAGATTTTGACTATATCTATTTGAACATTTGACTGAGTCAGATAAGTGCGAGTTCGATTCTTGCGCAATATACATTTGTATATCAATTTGTATATAGACAATTGATAGAGAACCTAGTTAAAATACGAATAACAATTTTATTAAGCCATTCAATTTATATCAGTAATCTAGTAACATACAGTTTATATTAGTTAACCATAAACGAGAATTGAATCTCCACCCACCGCATGTATACTGTACAATAATTGCACATGATGGCGTAAACGTTTTTAATTGCACAAATGAATTTGATAATAAATACCAATCTGCATTTATAACGACTGCACGTGAGATCTAACCATGGGAATCCCTACAATTTTGTTAATGTACCTACCGAGAAGTAATAATAATAGAATAACATTGAGATTTTATTATTATTTTCCTGTTAATTGTTATAACTATAGTATATAGTTGTTAGTAGAGGCGCCTGACTGTAAACGCGATCGGTTGTGGGTTTGATTACCATTCGCGGGAGGGATTATATTTAAACTTTTTGTCTGTCTCGAATTCGGCGGAAAGCGGAGTACGGAGTGTCTTGACACTAGGTACTTTCTGTCTATCGTGTTATGTGCGATACAAATGTTAGTAACGTTTAAATATTGGACATTGATATTTTATAATATTATAAACTTTATCTTTACATATTATCCCGCGTAACAGGTAGGGTATGTCAAAATACAATTGTTCTCTGCATATCGCGTCAAGTCAAAAAATTGAGTCTTAAACGGCGGAACTGAACGCCGCTCTTTGTCTTATCAGTGCGAAGAAAAAAATATTTTATTATATTTTTATTTATTCCATTCTGCTGAATAGGCATCGACACCACTATTAGTTGCATTAAACGATAAACGAAATAAAATTATTTAATTAAAAACATACTTTGCAATCGCTTAAAGAGACAAAAACAAAATAAAAAGGTTGTTTTTGATGTCATAATTACATTAAATTATATGTAATTACGAAAACAACTGAATGCATGTGTATAAAACAGCGAATCACCTTAAAAGGATACCTACTTTACTTGACCAGATTAATGACATTGGTAAGACAAAGCGTGGCGTTGAGTTCACCACTTGATACGCAATGTCTCGAATCGGATGGGAAGGAGTCAACAGAGTGTCTTGACATTTGGTTGTCTCTGACTACCGTACTATCCGCTATCCTGCTTTTCATAAATAACTTGAATATTTTAACCTGATATTTTGATATAACTTTGTCAGGTAAAGAAAAAACGGTTTTAAGTCTATTTATTTTATTTTTTTCTTAAATTAATTTTTAATCAAATATATATATATATATATATATATATATATATATATATATATATATATATATATATATATATATATATATATATATATATATATATATATATATATATACATCACTATTGTCCCATTGATGCGTTGACAACGCGTTGCCTTAGCAACGTGTATATCATTTCATATAAACGTGTATGTCAAACATATGGTAGTGTGTGTTACATTTATTTTATTCAATGAATATATTTTTATGCATTATATTTAAAAAAAATATTTGTACTTCTTTCCTTTATATACTATAAATGTGCTAAATTTCATACTCTACTGGTTGGGGAAATTATGTAAAAAGGGGCAAAAAGATTTTGCTTCACGTATTAATCAGATAGATAAATATATAATCGTATGATTAGCTATAGAGTACATTGGGTACGTCTCTATTTGTAAGGAATTGAGAATTATAATATATATATATATATATATATATATATATATATATATATATATATATATATATATATATATATATATATATATATATATATATATATTTTAACATTAATTAAACTGGCGTCAATATGTGAACTTCTTATCGCTTCGTATACTATCTCTGGACTAAAATAACTTTCATGTGCATGGTTAATGTATGAAACAGACAATGTTCTAATGAAATTTTGTATACTTTCAATGAAAAAATTACTGGATTTTATATTTTTACTGTTAAATTAAAGTGCAATTCAATTTTAAATTTAACTCAATTTGTTTAAAACTCTTTTGAGGAAATCGTGTTACGTTGGAAATAGGCGACTGACTATACACGCTATTAGTTGTGAGTTCGATTTCTACTCGGTGGAATTATTTTAGTTTCTTTACTATAGTAGACAATATCTCGATTCCGGGCGGACAGCAATCGACAGAGAGTCTAGACACTATGTTGCCTCTGACTACTCTATAGAATAAACCATGAAATAGTTTTCTTTGTAATGTAAGTTACATTACTTACTGAGTGAATGAGGACAAAACAGAAACTGCTGTGCGTTAGAAGCTGAATTTTATCATGAATATTCTTTGGGCTGCGTAGGGGACAACTAAGATAAAATTTTCCTATATTTCTACAGGAACGCCAAAAACGAGTTTTTTTATTTACAATTATGGGTATGAAGGATGGATAATTAAATAGAATAGTAAAGAGCACGTAAATAGTGTTTCTGACGTCTCTAACGGCATAAAAATAAAATATATTTGCAAAAACTTACTTTTAAAGAAAATTCCATATGATATAAACATTTTCTTTCCAACTTAAATGTTCATTAAAAAATTGAATTCGAACCTAAACCTAACCTAAGCTAAATTATGATGGTTACAAAGGTAAATAGAAAATTAATAATCAATTATACATTGATTTATTAATGATTATGTAGTATTGCCCATTATTGGTAATTAAGCACACGATAAAGAATTTTAATTAATTTTAAAAGACTATATTTTATATATATATATATATATATATATATATATATATATATATATATATATATATATATATATATATATATATATATATATATATATAAAATCCATTGTTTCTCAGCGGCTAAAATTGCAGCGTTAAATTCCGCCAATCAACACCAGTAACTAAGAGCCCTTACAT
Organism: Dryadula phaetusa; assembly: GCA_032432895.1. Taxonomy (NCBI): domain Eukaryota; kingdom Metazoa; phylum Arthropoda; class Insecta; order Lepidoptera; family Nymphalidae; genus Dryadula; species Dryadula phaetusa. Next base: position 9,112,491 of record JAOYRS010000014.1, on the reverse strand, counting down.
GAGATGTGACTCTGACTAAAGAAATAAACCCAGACATCAAACCGGTGACCACAAATAAATATAACGTAATATATACTTTAGTTCCGTATAAAAGTGATTACTAATTCTCATGTAAAGTACCTTTTAAGTGAGATATAAGTTTTATATATTTTCCTCTTCACCTGTACTGTAACGCTAATGTGTCAATAATGACTCATCTTATACTGCGATAAGTCCAAAACGTCATAATTAAAGAACTGAATGAACTGAACTGAACTCAACTGGATTTTTTTTTAATTTCACGCTTTTATCCCCTATATCAGGGTAGAGAAAGTACTTAGTGTCAAGACACTCCGTACTTTGCTTTCGCCGAATTTGAGAATTTGCGTGTTGAGTGGTGAAACTCACCGGCGTTTTTTGTCTTACCAGAACTAGGAAGTGACAATAATTTAAATACAATCACTCCCCCGAATCGGAATCAAATCCACAACCGATGTCGTGTACAGTCAGACGCTGTCACACTGCGCCACGCCTCTACAGCCTAACTGGATTATTCCATGAAATAAATTCTAATATTGCACTTTCTTCATACTATATCCATAGCACGGGCGGCGTTATCAAATTGCATAGGAAGTGGCGGAGCCTAACCTCGCGATCGTTATATTTCTCCACATTTATAAGACAGAGTGCGGCATTACATTTGGCGCTTAATAAGCAATGTAACGATTTCGAGTGGAAATTAATAAACGGAGTGTCTTGACACTAGGTTGTCTCTGACTACCCTGTTATATGGGAGAAAGCCGAAAAGTGTTTTTTTTACTTATTATATCTACATATATATATATTCCTTAAATTTATATATACATATATATTGAGGCCGGTCGTGGCGCAGTGTGGCAGCGCCTGACTTTAAACGTGATCGGTTGTGGGTTCGATTCTCACTCGGAGGAGTGATTATATTTAAAATATTTTTACATTATTGCTCTCATAAGACAAAGTGCAGCGTTCAATTCCGCCACTCAACAAGCAATGTCTCGAATGCAGCGGAAAGCGAAATACGGAGTGTCTTAACACTAGATACTTTCTGTCGACCCTGCTATGCGAAATAAAAAGCGTGAACAAAAAAACACTATAGGTATATATTTTCAATTTATTGATATCCAAGGTCTGAAACATTAATTTTAGTGGTAAATTATGAGACGTTCATAAAATAAATCTTATATGTTACTTATGATAAAAGAAGCTTCACGCTTTTTCCCGCATAGCAGGATAATTAGACAGCGTAATGTCAAGACAATCCGTCGACTGCTTGCCGCCCGTAAATCAAGACATTACGTGCTGAATAGCAAACTTAATGACGCGCTTTGTCATACAAAATTAAAAAAAAAATTATAAATATAATCATTCCCCCGACTGGGAATTGAATTCTGAACTACTGCGCCACGATAGCCTTGATACATTTTTTTTATTTTTAATTATTTGACTTTTAAATATTTCTTTTCACTACAATATATTATTATTTTATGAAAGTAAAAGTTTCAGGCTTTAATAATATAAAATGAAAACTTACTTAACAATATCACTGTACACAAAACACACACAAACCACAAATAAACACTGTATTACTATATTATTTTTTTTAAATAGAAAATCAATACTGTAAATATTGTTTAAATTTTAAATGCGATTTTTTATGCGTCCGCGCAGGTGGTCGCCTCGCCAAACAATGAGTGGAAACATACAGTTGAAAGTCTTTTTGCTTAAGAGAAGGGTTGGTCTGATTCACCAAAAGTTGTTTACGAAAATATTTACAATATCCTTTTAAAATGTATGAGTTTATGTAATGTTTTTTGCACTATAAATTCATCCAGATCATCGTGGTGCTTTGGAACCATTACGTTATTATTTTATATAGCAGAGTAGAAAGGAAATACCTAGTGTTAATACACTTTATACTCCGCTTTCCGCCGAATTCAAGACATTGCGTGTTGAGTGGTGGAACTCAACGCTGCGCTTTGTCTTACCAGAGTAAGGCATTGTAAATAATTTTAATATATTCATTCCCCCGAGTGGGAATCGAACCCACAATCGATCGCGTTTACCGTCAGACGCTGTCCCACTGCGCCACGACCGGCCTCAAGAAATTAATGATATATTTACTAACTACTTATCAATATAAGTATAGCCTAGTAGTATAGCAGAAGTTACAAAATCGAATTGGTGACCTCCACCAAGTAATCAACAGCTTCGTAGTTTGTTTATTTATCAGTTGATTGCTTAAAATAATTAAAATTGAAGAACAAATATTGGTCGGTCGTGGCGCAGTGTGACAGCGTCTGTAAACGCGATCTTTTGTGGGTTCGATCCTCACTCGGGAGAGTGATTATAATTTAATTATTTTCCCTTCCTCGCTCTGGTAAAGACAAAGAGCGGCGTTGAGTTCCACCACTCAACACGCAGTGTCTTGACACTATGTTCTTTCTGCCTACCCTGCTATGCGGGATAAAAGCGTGAAGCTAAAAAATATATATATATTAGTCAACTTGGCTTGTTATATAAATTAATAAGTTATAAAAGAGAAATTGGAACTTGCCAAATACCAGTTTGCAATATTAATATTAATATAAATACGATTTAAACAACCTTTATAGTTGAAGCTGTGTTTAATTGTTTACGCAATGTTCGTCAGTTCTATGTTCTGTACAAAAATGTTATTTTTTTAGTTTCACTCTTTATTCCGTATATCAGGGCAATTAGAGATAACTTAGTGTCAAGACACTACCTTGAATGCTGTTCGACCAAAACCGAAATATTGCGAGTTGAGTGGTGACTATGGTGAACTAAACGCCGTGTTTTGTCTTACCAGAGAAATTGAATTAATAATTAAATATAATCATTTCTTTAGTGGGAATCGAATCCACAATATATATGTATATATATATATATATATATATATATATATATATATATATATATATATATATATATATATATATATATATATATATGTCGCATAGCAGGGTACACAAAAAGTATATAGTGTCAAGACACTCCGTTCTTCACTTTCCACCGAATTCAAAACATTGTGTGCTGATTGGTGGAATTCAACGCCGCAATTTGTCTTATCAGAGCGAGTAAGTGAAAATAATTTTAAAATACTCTCTCCCTCGAGTGGGGTCGAACCCATAGCCGATCACGTTTACAATCAGACATTGTCACACTTCGCCATGATCGGTCTTATGTATATTAATGTCAGAAAATCTTGCAATGTTTGATCATTTGTCGTTGAGGGATTTGTTTAAAATTTGCATAATATGCCCAGCCAAAGACAATATATCTTAGCAATAACTAGATATCCAGAATAACCAGAACATAATTTAAAGTCTGAATGATTTAAAAACACAAACTGACAGAGCATTAAATAATATGTCATTAATATATTACTGTCATGAGAAGTAAAAAAAGTCAAATAAATAATTTATGAGTTACGAATTTTGGGGACAGTCGTGGCACAGTGGGACAACTGACTATTAACGCAATCGGCTGTGGGTTCGATTACTCGGAGAATGATTGTATTTAAATTATTTTCATTTCTTAACTCAACTAAGACAAAGCGTTGCGTTGAGTTCCACCATTCAACACGCAATGTCTCGAATTCGGCAAGTGGAGTACGGAGTGCCTTGAGACTAGGTACTTCCTGCAGGGTAGACCTGCTTTGCAGAACGTGGGGCGTCATATTGACTCATTCTTACTTATTATAAGTAATAATTAGTAATTTTAGTAAATTAAAACGATCTTAATTAGCCAAAACATGCAGTATTTACTTTAATTAACTATGCGTCTTGTAATAACGTCATTTAATTTGATAATTGTTCGAAGGCCGTGTCTCCATTCCTACGGCCAAGGTTGTAAGGTATGCAATTTAATTAATAATTGTAAATTAAAAAAAAATGGGGCAGTAGGTCTGCGTCTAACTATGTGACTTTTGCTTTGGTAGGACATAACGCGGCGTTGAACGCCACTCAATATGCAATCTTGTAACATAAGATTCATATTACTTTGCTATGCAAAGAAGCTTGTAGGTTGAGCTACATCATATGGGACAAATTATGTATGAGTTCTCTTCCGGGGAATGTTTATATTTTAGTAACTTTACACTGATCAAGTCAGACAAACAGCAGTATTGAAAACTAAGAGCATTTTGGGAGCTTCTCAGGGAATTTAAAAAAAATAGTTTAAACATAAATATTCTAGAGCATTCCTAAGGTTTATAAACAAACGTATTAAAACTAATTGCAGACCTTCACTTTTAAGCCTTCAATCAAAGCTGTAGCATGATTTATTATTTAACCAAAGGTTAGTAACTTCAATAGGCACTTTATATAATTTTACATTCTAAATAAAACAAAAAGTTTGTACTCATTTTTATGAAATTTACGTGGCCGGAGGAGTTTGAAATTTGATACAGTTTATAAACAGTAGAAGAAAATTATATATATTTTTTAGCTTCACGCTTTTCATCCCGCATAGAAGGGTAGACAGAAAGTACCTAGTGTTAAAACTCTCCGTGATTTGCTTTCCACCGAATTCGTGACATTGTGTGTTGAGTGGTGAAAGTCAATGCCGCACTTTGTCTTACCAAAGCCAGGAAGGGAAAATAATTTTTAAATATATTCCCTCGAGTGGGGATCGAACCCACAACCGGTCGTATTTACAGCTAGACGCTGCTGTGATTAATGTATAAAAGGTAAATTAAATTTATAATATAACACTTCACCGTTATTATGTTTAACATACGTACATAAACGTTGCCATGGTAACGCGTGATAAAATGTAATTGACTAAGCTTCTCTAGTTGCAGGTTCAAATTGGAAAGAAAACTATTCAGATTTGAATAGTCTAATCTTTGTGATATTTAAGTAAATTGATATTATACCACTTTATATTAAGAACTTGTTTTCCGTAGTGTTTGAAAAGAAAAATTTTTTGTAGTTGTCGTTGGTTATAAATTC